>QXTE01000036.1:5096143-5109805 GCA_003942145.1 Platysternon megacephalum | reverse complement strand
GGGGGGGGGGGGCAGATGGGGAGAGGGCCAGGCTGTTTGGGGAGGCACAGTCTTCCCTACCCGGCCCTCCATACAGTTTTGCAACCCCGATGTGGCCCTCAGGCCAAAAAGTTTGCCCACCCCTGGTCTATATGTACCTTCACGGGGAACAAATATTTAATAATGGGTTCTTCAGTCTAGCAGAGAAAGGTCTAACATGATCCAATGGCTGGAAGTTCAAGCTAGACAAATTCAGACTGGAAATGAGGTGTACATTTTTAACAGTGTGAGTAATGAACCATTGGAACAATTTAATAAGATCATGGTGAATTCTCCATCATTGACAATTTTTAAATCAAGATTGGATGTTTTTCTAAAAGATCTGCTCTAGGAATTATTTTGGGGAAGTTCTGTGGTCTGTATTGGACAGGATGTCAGACTTGATGATCACAATGGTCCTTTCTTCCCTTGGAATCTATGAAAACCAATGTGGTAACATGGCCCAAGAAAACAAGACTCCAATGCAAAACACCACAAGTAACTGGTACTGCAATGAAGACTTTAAATACTCAGTAGCTTATCACCAGATGAATTTACAATTTTTGTAATCTAGTCTTAGTTTAAAATCAAGAATTTTGTTGATGCCATTCAGTTTTTGTTCCTCTTCTATTACCTTATTAGAATGTACCAAAACTCTCTAAATTTCTTAAATGTTCTAGAATAGAAGGGAATAGACATCAAGCGAAAAGTCTGCTATACAGCACAATGTGATATTTCACTGGTTATTTGGGGCTTAAAAAGGAAACAGTGTAAAGTTTAAGTACATATACCATCTCATTTTAAGCTTTCAAGGTCACACTGACAGACACTGGTTATCATTTTAAAACCAACCATTCTGGGGCTTGTCTTTCTTTTAATACAGAAGCATGACATTTTTAAATCGCAAAATAAACAGCATACAAAAATATGTAGTAGCACAGGAGTGCCATATTTCTGAACAGAGAAACAAGAACCCAACTGTTGCATTTTCAGTTTAAGAAAATATACATAAAGCAGAAGAAGTTGGAGATTTTCTCCACCTCAGAGCCACTATAGTTATGAATTATTAAAAGTTTCAGCTGCCATATTTAATGAGGTAGGAAGCAAAGGTTAGATAGAGCAGAGGTTCTCAAACTGTGGTCCTTGGACCAAGAAGCATGTGGTGGTCCAGTGAGAGTTGGCTGGTCACAGGATGCTAGCTTCTTCTCCTTATTTTCTCTGACAATAGCATTAAAAGTCAGCTAAAATACAATACATTTTTTCTTTATGTTACTTTTCCACCTTAGTGATTGTAGTTGCTACAGGGATGCGGTCTGTACAATCACAAATAGGAGCCAGCCCACAAAAATCTGTCCTAAAATATAGTCCATACTATGAAAGAGGTAGAGAACACTTGAGACAGGCTAGCTAGTACTGCTGGTATATAATTATTCATTTTTAAATGTAATGTATGAAATAACTAGTTTTACTGCTTAATCAGCTCCATTCTTCTTGTTTCTTTTGTTTAACAGTAGAACTCAGATCATTTACACTGCAATTTACAGTTTAAATGGTAAGATTTTAACCTAAATATTTTGTCCATGATAACATTTACCACTTAAATGTGTTGCACAAACAGTAATTTGTCGATCCATTAGCAACAAGCCTTGCAGCTAAAATACACAACTGGTTTTACTCCAGCAGGGAACCAACTAAAGAACTGAAACTCACATGAGATTTCTGTATCAATTCTTCCTTTGTTATTTCACCAACTGAGTCCAAGTGTGGGCAATCACTGCTGAGAGCTGACATTTTAATAACAGTAGTTTTCTAGCTCCTGTAGCATTTAAGATGAGGCAATATCTACAAGACAGGAATAAAAAAAATTAAGTATAACCTGAAGAAATGTTATTCTTGTAAGCAGTAATATTAGACATTTGACAGAGCTGCTGTATACATTTAACCTTATCATATAAAACCAGGACAATTCCATTATCTGTTCAGTTAAATAAAAGTACACTTGGAAAATGCACACACTGCATTTTAAAATGAATGCAAGTAACTGTTTATTGAAAATAATCTAGTAAATAAAATTAAGTATAGCTGAACCTGCTAAATTGCAAGCCTGCACCAACATGGATTTTTGCATTTGCAACTTACTGAGACATAGACCTATGAAATCCTGCTACCGTGCATGCAACAGGGCCAATGTAGGTGAAGTCATGTTCCCCCACACTGAACAATAGAGATAGACAGCTTGGTATCTTAGAACTTTCATACCAGAAACCATAGGACCATAGAACTTTCATACCAGTTGGTATCGTCCACAAACTTTATAAGTGTACTCTCTATGCCATTATCTAAATCATTGATGAAGATATTGAATAGAACTGGACCCAGAACTGATCCCTATGGAAGAATTATTTCGTTGACCCAGTGCTGTCTACACTAGGAGTTAGGTCGGCTTAACTATGTCACTCAGGGATGTGGATTTTTTATACCGATAGGCGATGTGGATTTTTAACGTAGCAGTCTTACCTACTGAACCATCATCCAAACATTTCGTCCAGTTGCCATCTCAAACTCACTCCAAATCAACTTTCTGTTTTTCCTACCTTCACAATCGCCATTGATTACAACCCTATCCGACCCATTAAAAAGGCTGAATTAAGTTATTTGTAGATGAAACGATCCACTGTTTGGGTTTGGTTTAGGTTTAATCTTTGATTGGTTATCTGGGGTTACAGAGGGAAGAAAAGCTGCTTCTTTTATCTTTTATCAAACTATATTTTAAATGTATGTCAAAGATGCCTAGAACCAAGTAAAGATGCTTTTTAAAACTACATTATAAATCAAAACAATTAAATGAGCAGGGTTAACATCAAAACCTTTTATTTCTAAATTCAATATTTTCTCCACTTATCTGGGCCATTTTAGCTCCTCTTGAATGTAGAATAAGGAAATACTTTTGTTAGTAGCAATACAGCCTCCCACAGGCAATATACTGGGAGACAGCACAACAATTGTGATACAAGCATTTACTTTTGATGGAAGATATTTTGAAAATGTCAAAGTTTAACAGAGTTAACATTCATTAACACAGTAGCAAAATTATAAAAACAAACAAACAAACAAAACTTCATGAGCCAAAATGTTCTGACTTGGCAAGGCTAGAGTACTGTTGCAAACCAGTACAAATATCTTCCAAGCCCTGGTACCGGACCAGCGATTAGAAGTTAAAAAATGTCATACCCAAGACCAAGCTGCAACTAGAGAAGTGTTCCTCAGATTATTTAAACCAAGTATCTATTTGCAGAATAATTTTAATTTTCCTGCCAAATGCTGCAATGAAGATAAATTTATATTCATTTTGATCCAGAAAATTAACTGTACTTTTCATGTTTAAAAATATATGAAAGATTTTGCTCTTACACATTTTCTTACAATTAGATAAAATCTAAGCTGAAGTGAAAGTTTCAAAATGGTGAATCCTCCACAATTTCCTTTAACATTAATAAACTCCAGTTAGAATGAAGAAAGCCACTGAGTATATGGAAGGGGTAGCAGAAATGAAGGCTTCTTTTTGCACTTATTACAAGCCCTACCAAGGCATTAGAAATGGGTGACTGGGTTTTGAATAAAGTCTACACCAGCTGAAAACCTCAGTACTGTTTTAAGGCTGAAGATCAACACAAATGCTTCACTTAGAAAGGAAGGGTATAATGGATTAGTAAGGCCTAAAGGCTTAATTATTTTATGTAATAAGATTTCTGAATGTATTACTCCCGGTAATACAAAGCAAGCTAGCAGTGAGTTCATCTTGTATTACTGGATTAGTAACTAACAAGCTGCTTTAAACCTCTGGAATTGTGCCTCGAGTCCAACCTGCAGTCCTGAACAAACTAAGATTGATGAGTTCAGCTGAACCTTTCATGCAGTTAATCTAAGATCACAAATTCAGATCCTATTTTTCTACATGCAGCCTGTATCAAAGAGCAATCTGGAATCAAGAACATATATTCTCACCTACGTCCATCTATGATGAATGACCTCCATTAGCACTAGGCAGCAGTTACTGGCTTATACAGGGAATCCCATACTAACGCCAGACCCTCATATAGATGCGATCAAAAGGCTTCTCTCTTTTTGTTACCAAAATTAATTCCTTCTATCCCTGTGGCCAAGAAACCAACTCATGTCCTGGTGGCCTTATCCTTTCTTGACTACTGTAGTCTCCTCCTTGCTCGCCTCTCCTTTTTCCATTTTCCACCCTTTCTACTCCATCTAAAATACAGGGGCTAAGATTATCTTCCTTTCTCAGTGCTCTGACCACATCTCTCCCTCCCACAGTAGCCACTTCTCAAATATCTGCACTGACTTCAAGGTTCTCCTTTAAACTTTCAAAGTACTCCATAAGTTCCACCTCTGTCCTCAGTACTCCATTCCACTTTGTAGTTAGTCCTGTGTCCATGGCTCACTTCCAGCTTGGTGCCCTTTTTCACTCTTATTATTTGTATGGAGGGCCAGGTAGGGAAGGCTGTGCCTCCCCAAACAGCCTGGCGCCCGCCCCCTCCCACTTTCCGCCCCCTGACTGCCCCCCTTCAGAACGCCCAACCCATTCAACCCCCCCTGCTCCTTGTCCCCTGATTGCCCCCTCCCGGGACCCCCGCCCCCATCCAACCCCCCTGCGCCCTGTCCCCTGACTGCTCTAACCCCTATCCACACCCCCGCCCCGGAGAGTCCCCCCCCCCGGGACTCCCACCCCCTATCCAACTGCCCTCTGCTCCTCGTCCCCTGACCACCCCCTCCTGGGACCCCCTGCCCCTAGCTGCCCCCCGGGATCCCACACCCTTATCCAACCCCCTCCCCGCTCCCTGTCCCCTGACTGCCCTCCCGCCCCCTATCCACATCCCCGCCCCCTGACAGGCCCCCCAGGACTCCCACTCCCAACCCTCCCTGTTCCCCATCCCCTGGCTAACACACGTTTTGCAGCATGAGCTTTCGTGGGTGAATACCCACTTCTTCGTATGCAAGAGGTGCTTAATGACTTCTTTGTTTTGGTTTTCACCAAGAAGGTTGGTGGTGATTGGACATCTAACGTAGTGAATGCCAGTGAAAATGAGGTAGGATCACAAGAGGCTAAAATAGGAAAAGAACAAGTTAAAAATTACTTAGACAAATTAGATGTCTTCAAGTCACCAGGGCCTGATGCAATGCATCCTAGAATACTCAAGGAGCTGACTGAGAAGATATCTGAGTCATTAGTGATTATTTTTGAGAAGTCATGGAAGACGGGAGAGATTCCAGAGGACTAGAAAAGGGCAAATATAGTGCCCATCTATAAAAAGGGAAATAAGGACAACCCAGGGAATTACAGACCAGTCAGCTTAATTTCTGTACCCAGAAAGATAATGGAGCAAATAATTAAGCAATCAATTTGCAAACATCTAGAAGATAATAAGGTGATAAGTAACAGTCAGTATGGATTTGTCAAGAACAAATCATGTCAAACCAACCTGACGGCTTTCTTTGACAGGGTAACAAGCCTTGTGGACAGGGGGAAGCGGTAGACGTGGTATATCTCAACTTTAGTTAGGCTTTTGATACTGTCTTGCATGACCTTCTCATAAAGAAACTAGGGAAATGCAATCTAGACGGAGCTACTATACCGTGGGTGCAAAACTGGTTGGAAAACCGTTCCCAGAGAATAGTTATCAGTGGTTCACAGTCATGCTGGAAGGGCATAACGAGCGGGGCCCCGCAGGGATCAGTTCGGGGTCCAGTTCTATTCAATATCTTCATCAATGATTTAGATAATGGCATAGAGAGTACACTTATAAAGTTTGCAGACGATACCAAGCTGGGAGGGATTGCAAGTGCTTTGGAGGATAGGATTAAAATTTAAAATGATCTGGACAAACTGGAGAAATGGTCTGAAGTAAATAGGATGAAATTCAATAAGGACAAATGCACAGTACTCCACTTAAGAAGGAACAATCAGTTGCACACACACAAAACGGGAAATGACTGCCTAGGAAGGAGTACTGTGGAAAGGGATCTTGGGGTCATAGTGGACCACAAGCTAAATATGAGTCAACAGTGTAACGCTGTTGCAAAAAAAGCGAACATGATTCTGGGATGTATTAGCAGAGTGTTGTGAGCAAGACACAAGAAGAAATTATTCCACTCTACTCCACGCTGATTAGGCCTCAACTGGAGTATTGTGTCCAGTTCTGAGCACCACATTTCAGGAAGGATGTGGACAAATTGGAGAAAGTCCAGAGAAGAGCAACAAGAATGATTAAAGGTCTAGAAAACATGACCTATGAGGGAAGATTGAAAAAACTGCGTTTGTTGAGTCTGGAAAAGAGAAGACAGAGGGGACATAACAGTTCTCAAGTATGTAAAAGGTTGTTAGGAGGAGGGAGAAAAATTGTTCTTCTTAACCTCTGAGGATAGGACAAGAAGCAATGGGCTTAAATTGCAGCAAGGGAGGTTTAGGTTGGACATTAGGAAAAACTTCCCATCAGGGGGGTTAAACCCTGGAATAAATTGAGTAGAGAGGTTGTGGAAGCTCCATCATTGGAGATTTTTAAGAGCAGGTTAGACAAACACCTGTCAGGAATGGTCTAGATAATTAGTCCTTCCACAAGTGCAAGGGACTGAACTAGATGATCCCTCAAGATCCCTTCCAGTTCCATGATTCTATGAAGAGTAGCAGAGTTGGGAACAGAACCCAAGTCTCCTCATACCTAGTTCACTGTCCTACCCATTGGACCATAGTGCCTCTCAAGTGGCTACTGTTCACTTGGAAAAACCTTCCAGTTAATGTGCTCCTACTTCCCTCCATTGTCTTCCCAAAAGCTTCTATCAGGATGTTCATTCTATCAAGCATCAGTCTCTATGGCTATTAGCCAATATGGTCAGGGGAACAATCCCACACTACAATGTCCCTAATCCTCCAACTGCCAGAAGCTGGGACTGGATGACAGAGGATGGATCACTCATAATTACCCTATCCTGTTCCTTCCCTCTGAAGCACCTGGCACTGGACACTTTCAGAAGACAGGATTAGATGGACCGCAGCACTGACCCAGTATGGACATTCTTATGTTCTTGTATATTGTACCATATGGTCATTGAATCAATCATGCCTTTGCTTTTCAAGATATGGACCTGTTACTTATTTAGCACATTTTCATTTACCATGTAAGTGACCATGTATAGCACCATGCACAACTGTGGTCCTATAGAAGTAAGGTATTGACACTGTTAGGCTCATCTTAAAAATTGAAGTATGTTATATAATAGTCTTTCATAGAACAACTGAGATAGACAATTCAGATAGCACCAAAAGCATCCGACAGGCTCATGCACAGAACCTGAAGCTTACACCCCATTTCCACTTAGATTTAGGTAGCATCACGATATATTAAAACAAAATCATATAAAGTATTTAATGTAAGCCATTGCTTTCATCTACCTCACTTAACTATAGAAATTCTAGTGTACTGGAATGAATACATAAATACACACATCCCACTTCCTTCATTATGTTGAAGTCCTTAAAATATACAGCTATTTTACCAGGTGATTTCATAGGACTTTTTCCTGATTGCTAATCAATATATACCAGGGGTCGGCAACCTCTGGCACGCGGCTTGCCAGGGTAAGAACCCTGGCGGGCCGGGCCAGTTTGTTTACCTGCGGCGTCGGCAGGTTCGGCTGATCGCGGCTCCCACTGGCCGCAGTTCGCCGTCCCAGGCCAATGGGGGCTGCGGGAAGTGGTGCAGGCTGAGGGATGTGCTGGCCGTGGCTTCCCGCCTCCCTCATTGGCCTGGAGCGGCGAACCGCGGCCAGTGGGAGCCGCAATCAGCCGAACCTGCCGACGCGGGAGGTAAACAAACTGGCCCGGCCCGCCAGGGTACTTACCCTGGCGAGCCGCGTGCCAAAGGTTGCCGACCCCTGATATATACTATATACAATGAACAGAACCAAATAAGTTTTGTAGGATTCTGAAAGAATTCATGTTCATCAAGATTAAACATGCAGAAATAAAATCATGAGGAAACAAAGTCTTAGTCTGGGCACAAATAGAAAAATAATGCAATTTATGTTAAGACTGTTTATTAAAAATACAACATTCAGAAAAGTTAATTAATAAAGACAGTGACTGCCTTATATGGTATTACATGCCAGTCATGGAAATGTAATTATCTTATGTAAGTAATTAAAAAAAAGTTGACCACTAATAAGAGTTAAAATGATTTTAAAAAACAAAACCAAAAAAAAAAGCCACACACCCAAAGACCATCACTTTGAACTTTAGGAAGAAATAAATGTGGATCAAATTTGGCTCTAATCCTGCAACTAGCTCCATGATGGTATAAGGGTTTGCCTGCGCAGATCAAGTTTTAGGATCAGGGTCTTCGTTTGCACCTGTGTTCACTTCAATAACCACACATTCAAGTGCACTTATTTCTTTTTTTTTCCAATAAAAGAAATATGGCTACAATGCTGTTAGTGCAACATTATACCAGCAGATTTAAATACACAAAAGTCAAGAAATTCAAAGTTATGGGTCTTTCAGAAACTGTTACGCCACCACTTGTACAACAACAAAATAAATAACTGCATTAATTCATAGTATTGCAAAGTACGTGTCCAAATAAGCTTCAGATTTATGTATTCAAATAATTAATATGTAGATTTTTCTATCAAATAGCTATGTGTATATGTGCACACAAAATTATCCAGTCCTTTCAAAAATCCTGCTACAATAGGTCATCTCCTGCAGCAGTAATTTCCTCATGTTGACTATAAATAGCACAAAGAATAGCTTTTCACGTTTATTTTGAGTTTTGAGCATCTTTGTTCCTGCATTAAGAGATGTGACAAAAGGAACATTGTTTTCATTTTCACTTTATCCTTTAATTTACCAATTGACTAAAGATGCTTTACATTCTTCTTCCCAGGAGTAATCTCCCACCACTTCATTTTATGTAAACTCCATCAATACATCTGTTCTATCCTTACAACATCAACAACGCTTTATCAGCCCAGACACAAAATCTACTTTTCCACACTTATTATGAAACACTGCCATATTGTTGTCAACTGCCAATAGCATGTTCAGTGATAACACTGAGAAGAACAGAAGAAAATACTGTCCCTGCTCTGAGATGCAAAACTCATCCTAGGCAAGTAGTATTTTTACAGGCAAACCATTTTCATTACCCTTTGTTCTTGTAATTCCTGTGCTCTCTCAATAAAAGGAAACTCAAAATAAAACCACACTCAAAATGAGAATATGCTCTTTAGGTATACGGTCATTTGTTTAATTTTCCATCCTATTTTGATACATCCTAACAACTCATTTACTTTTTTTTTAATTAAAAATTCCACTAATACAGCATAGGAAACGGTACACCCTAATTCTATGAAAACAGAATAGGAGTACTTGTGGCACCTTAGAGACTAACAAATGTATTGTAGCATAAGCTTTTGTGGGCTACAATAAATTTGTTAGTCTCTACGGTGCCACAAGTACTCCTAGTCTTTTTGCGGATACAGACTAACACGGCTACTACTCTGAAACCTAATTCCATGAGGATTCTGCTAGCTCAGAGTCCACCATCATGTAGCAGTTTTGATTGATTTTCACAATAATGAGCCTATTGCAGTATTTATTTGGCACATTTTACCTATTGCACAACACTGCTTACATTTACAAGCATTATAGCACCAAGAGAAATGTGTCTAGGTCTCATTTTATGGGCAAGCATGCTGTCCTATCCCTTCATTCGATTAGATCACGGGTAGGCAACCTATGGCACGGGTGCCGAAGGCGGCACGCAAGCTGATTTTCAGTGGCACTCACACTGCCCGGGTCCTGGCCACCAGTCCGGGGGGCTCTGCATTTTAATTTAATTTTAAATGAAGCTTCTTAAACATTTTTAAACCTTATTTACTTTACATACAACAATAGTTTAGTCATATATTATAGACTTACAGAAAAAGACCTTCTAAAAACGTTAAAATGTATTACTGGCACGCGAAACCTTAAATTAGAGTGAATAAATGAAGACTCCGCACACCACTTCTGAAAGGTTGCCGACCCCTGAATTAGATCTTTCTGAAGTTTGTCTCCATGCCCCTTAGCTATCACCACCGTAAAATAAATGTAAATCACCAGCAAATACTACCACATGCTTATGTGCCGTACACCCCGAATCTCAGAACGATAATACTTTAATACTGGGGCTACGAAAGTATTAACATCATAGGAAAACTCCGCTTAGTGAGACTTGATGTTCACAGCTACCCACCCATCTGTTACCAGCAGAGCACCCCCACTCTGCAGACCCCTCCTCGCTCAGGCGGCCCAATGGCTGATGCTGCAGCAGCGCGAGCGGCTCTGAGCAGGCAAAACGAGAGACACTGAGCGGGACTGGCCTTTGGGAGCGGGCAGCAGCGCCGAACAGACCACGCCGGACACCTGCCCCTGGCAGGCCCATTACACAGCGCAACCAAGGGCAAACCTGCTTAGCAGCGACCAGCCCCGCCCCTGGTGCGGGCCTCTCCACCGCGCTCCCTCCCGCCGGCTACCGCAGCCCCTCTCGTTAGTTACGGAACGAGTAGCCCCTCCCGCACCGCCAGCTCGGGGAGTGGCACTGACCGAGAACAGGCTCTACATGACCGCTGCCTAGGAAGGGCCGGGGCACCGGCGGCGCAAGGAGGCGGCCTCGCACGGGGAGGGCGGGTCCGGTGGAGGGCCGGGGCAGCGCTGGGGATTGGCGGAGGCGGCAGTGTCAGAGCCCAGGCGCGAGGGGAAGGGCCCGCCCGCCGCCTCAGGGAAGGAGCCACCAAGGAGAGGGTCATGTCTCCGCAGGAAGGACCCAGCGCCCAGACGAGGCAGCAGGCGACGTGCGGAGGTTGGCATCCGGGCCGAGCACTCGCTGCGCGGCGGCCTTACCTGGTTCCCGGTGCCCAGCTCACAGGGACCCCGCTATTCGCTTGTCCCTCGCTGCCCGCAGCGACGGTTCCTTCCGCTTCCTACTGTCAGCTTCGCCTGCTGCTGTCTGCCCCGGACGCTGATGTGCGCCCCTCACAAAGATGGCGGTGCTTGCCGATAGCTTCGCCCTGCACAAAGATGGCAGCGCTGGGTGTATCTCACACATTCAGATAGCTTCGCCCCGCACAAAGATGGCGGTGCTGTGTATCTCATACACAGGTTTGTCCCGCACTAAGATGGCGCTGACTGACTCTCGCACTGTATTACCCACGTGGTGTAGATGGAGACTCCCTCCCGCCCGTGTTTTTTTTTTTACACCGGAAGTAGATCTCCTGTTTGTTTCCTAGCAGCGGGCGGGTGAGGGCGCTGCTGGGGCAGGGCAGTGGTTGCTGTTCTCATCGCCGGCAGGTAACTTGGGGCGTCGGCTGGAGCCCTGCAGCGCAGCCTGGGTGGGACACAGCTGGGGGGAGGGAGCGAGTCAGCCTCTGTCTGCGCATGGGGGGTGCGTCCCTTAGCTGGCTGCGGCCATTTCCCGGCGCGGGTCCTGCTCCTGACCGGGTAAGGGCAGAGCGAGGCCGCTCACTGGTCCCTCCCCGGGTCGCCCCGCCCTGGCCTCGGGGGGCCCCGAACCCGTGCAGCGCGTAGACTGCGCTGTGAGCGCCCCGCGTGACCCGGGCCCTGGTGGCACGGGGGGGGCTCGGCGCTGCCCAGACGCGGTGACCGGGCCTCTGCGCGCGCAGACCGGCTGGGTGCTAAGCGAGGGGCCCTATGAGCACCTAGCGCGGAAGACTAAGCCAGGTGGAGGCAGCTCTCAGCCACCCCGGGGCAGGTGTGTCCCGCGCCCCAGCGGCAGGCTGCGGGGGTTTGCTAGCGCTAGCCCGCCTGAGGCTCTATTCACAGCGCCTCGGAGGTGGGGCCGGCAGGAAGGGGAAAGGACCGTCCTTCCCCAGGAACACCACGGAGACAGAGTCCAGGCTGGATAGTTTAGGATGGAGAGAAATTTCTCTGCCTTTCCCCATATGATGGGATGACCAGACTGCAGCGCGTGAGCTGTATGTACTATGTAGCTCATTAAAGTGTGACTCATGGATTCCCCCTATATATTCCCCCCCCTCCCCCCATTCTCTGCCTATCAGAGTGGTGGGGAGAGCTCGGGGCTTCTGCCAGAAATAACTGGTGCTGGCTGAGGGGGGGCACAATTTAAAGGTTAACCCCCGGCCCCAAGCTTGAGTCAGGTCCCACCAGACATGCTTCTCCTCAGTGGCTCCTCCCTGCAGCTCCCAAGTGTTAGCTCCCTGTGGAGAGACAATGGTAAACAGGTAGGAGCTGCAGGGAGAGGCCTCTCTGCCTTAGCTCTACAAAGAGAGGCAGCAGCAAGCAGCAGCTTTCCCTGCTGCTCCCAGCTGTTTGCTGCTGCCTTTCGCCATGGCCACAGCTCCCAGATCCAGCAGACGTTATTCCCCATTATGTGACTGTAGGAGATTTATACCTTAAAGGGGAGAGAAGCTACATCAGGTGCTTAAACTCTATGGTCACTGATTATTCACTTTTAAGATTTCCGAATCTTTTTAGACAGCAGATTTTGTTTCCTAAGAAATAGAGATCATGACATGCAGAAGTAAATTCGGTATGGGGGTTATGCATAATAAAAGAACTAAAGTCTCTATCTTGCAAGATGTTCCATGTGTGGATCCCCGTGACTGAATATGGGGATCTTTCTCCACAGAGCAGTTAAAAGTATTTCGGCCTAATTTTATCTCAGTTTTTCACCCTATTCTTGGTAGTTGCTACTGAGAACACTAGTTTCACCCCTTCATATAAACGTTATCCAAAATAAACATGCATCCTATAATGTATGGTTGTTGGAAGTTTTCAGAAGAAAACTATGTATATGATTGTGATATATAATTTAACATTTAATTTTCATTTGGCAGACTGTGAGATACCATGTGTGACTAAAATGTTTTCGAGGTAGTTTCACTTAATGAGGTTATGGGAGAGAAGGAGCCATGTCGGAAGAAGCTGTTAGTGAGACACACTTTTCTTTGAGGACAGCAGCTTTACGGGTATTTGATTTTCCCCTTTCCTGGTATTATTCTGTCATCCAGGTAATTAATATATTTCAGTAGTCTCATTTGTGGTGGTCTTTTTTTAGAAATAGATCTGAAAATGTTTCATGGTTAATTTTTACAACGTTTGTTTTAAATAATAATTCAGTTATTCTGTGCATAATATTTGAGAGTAGCAGAGGCTACTCTCTCTCTGCATTAGTATATGCCAGGGGTGGCCAACCTGTGGCTCCGGAGCCACATCCGGCTCTTCAGAAGTTAATATGCGACTCCTTGTATAGGCACCAACTCTGGGGCTGTAGCTACAGGTGCCAACTTTCCAATGTGCCGGGGGTGCTCACTGCTCAACCCTTGGCTCTGCCACAGGCCCTGCCCCC
Organism: Platysternon megacephalum; assembly: GCA_003942145.1. Taxonomy (NCBI): domain Eukaryota; kingdom Metazoa; phylum Chordata; order Testudines; family Platysternidae; genus Platysternon; species Platysternon megacephalum. Next base: position 5,096,348 of record QXTE01000036.1, on the reverse strand, counting down.
ACTCCACCCCTTCCCACCTCCTCCTCTGAGCCTGCCATGCCCTCGCTTCCCCCCACCCCCTCCAGCCTCCTGCATAGGGTGACCAGACGTCCCGATTTTATCGGGACCGTCCCAATATTTCGGTCTCTGTCCCGCGTCCCGACCGATCTTTGGTCGGGACGCGGGACAGAGATATCCACAGGCAGCACTTTTTCTTTTTTTTTTT
>QXTE01000036.1:4896329-5095817 GCA_003942145.1 Platysternon megacephalum | reverse complement strand
CCCCCCCCCCCCCCCCCCATGTGTCCCGATATTTTATTCCCCTCATCTGGTCACCCTACTCCTGCATGCCATGAAACAGCTGATCGGAAGGTGCTGATTGGTGGGGCTGCCAGTGGGGTGGGAGGTGCTGGGAGTTGGGGGGAGGGGGGAAGCTGATGGGGGGCTGCTGACCTGTTACTGTGGCTCTTTGGCAATGTACATTGGTAAATTCTGGCTTCTTCTCAGGCTGGCCACCCCTGGCAGGGCCGCACAGATGATTCAGGGGGCCTGGGGTCTTCGGCGGTGGGGGTCCTTCCGCTCCGGGTATTCGGGGCACTTCGGCGGCGGGTCCCGGAGCGAGTGAAGGACCCGCCGCCGAATTGCCGCCGGAGACCCGGAGTGGAAGAAGCCATATGTGAAGGACCTGCTGCTGAAGACTCGCCAAAAACTCTCGTGGGGGCCCCTGAAAACTCTTGTGAGGGCCCCTGTGGGGCCTGGGGCAAATTGCCCCACTTGCCCCCACCCCTCTCTGGGAGGCCCTGACCTGTGGTATATGCCTTGATTGCAACAAGTCTCTGCTGATAAGTCAAATATCACACTCTTTATGTTCAAACATAATCCTTGAATAGTATTATTTGGTTCATTTCAAAACATTTTCCTAGAGTGTAGATTTCTTAATGAACTTGTGTTAATGAATTGTCACACTAAATATAAAGATTAATCAGGTGAGTGTTATTAACTATCAGATTAATTTACAATACAGTAGAACAGGGGTCGGCAACCTTTCAGAAGTGGTGTGCCGAGTCTTCATTTATTCACTCTGATTTAAGGTTTCGCGTGCCAGTCACACATTTGAACGTTTTTACAAGGTCTCTTTCTATAAGTCTATAATATATAACTAAACTATTGTTGTATGTAAAGTAAAGAAGGTTTTTAAAAAGTTTAAGAAGCTTCATTTAAAATTAAATTAAAATGCAGAGCCCCCGAGACCGGTGGCGAGGACCCGGGCAGTGTGAGTGCCACTGAAAATCAGCTCGTGTGCCGCCTTCGGCACCCGTGCCATAGGTTGCCTACCCCTGCAGTAGAACCTCAGAGTTACAAACACCTCAGAAATGGAGGTTGTTCATAGCTCTGAAATGTTCCTAACTCTGAATAAAATATTATGGTTGTTCTTTCAAAAGTTTACAACTGAACATTGGCTTCATATGGCTTTGCAACTTTACTATGCAGAAGAAAAGAAAAAAAAAAAGCAGTATTTTTGTCGCTGCTGCTGCCTGATATGATTGCATACTTCCGGTTCTGGGGGAAGAGGGTGCTGGTGTCTGGGCAGGGGGGCCCCACGGCTGGGCTCTCGGGGGGGGGGAGGGGGAAGGAGAAGGTGTGGGTGTCTGATCCTGTGGCTGGGCTCTGGGGGGGAGGGGTGCAGGTGTCTGAAGGGGGCCCGGTGGCTGGGCTCTGGGGGAAGAGGGTGCAGGTGTCTCGGCGGGGGGGGCCCGGCGACTGGGTTCTGGGGGAAGAGGGTGCAGGTGCCTGTGCCAGGAGGGCCTCACAGCTGGGCTCTGGTGAGGAGGGGGTGCGGGTGTCTGGGCTCTGCAGGGATGGGGTGTAGATGTCTGGTCCCGTAGCTAGATTCTGGGGGGAAGGGGCAGAGAAACAGGGTTGTCATATGGATTTCTTTAACTCTCTACTCCTGGGGGGAATCTTTTTTTTTTTGGTTGTTATCTGTATTGTTGCAGAGGTAGTTGCTAATAGGTATTTTGAAGTAAATTACCAAAATAATTGAAACTGGCATAATTATATAGTGTTATTTTGACAAAATATGCAGAAATTTGCAGAATTTTAAAATATTGTGCACAGAATTTTTAATTTTTTGGCNCTTTTGACAAAATATGCAGAAATTTGCAGAATTTTAAAATATTGTGCACAGAATTTTTTATTTTTTGGCACAGAATTCCCTTGTACGGTATTATGGCTGAAGAAAAGTCCATGTCCTGTTGCTCTACTATGTAGAAAAAGGTGGAATGCTACTAGTCTGTAAAATAAATAAATAAAATATAAAATTGGATCCAGAACTTGTTCTCCATTTAATCCGTACAGCGACATTGACAGGAAATCAAAACTTAATCTACAGTCAGGACTGTCTACAGATGTTTCTAAAAAGTAAATACTGTGATTCATATTTAATTTCAATGTATAAAAACAATGGCTTTATTAAATACATTATGTATTGAAATACAACTATAAACATTTTTATGATGTATAACTTTGCATACTTGTTAGTACCCAAAATAAGATTACCCGGTATTTTTCTTGTTTTACTACAAATAATGAGAATAGTCACTGCTGAAATACACTCATTCTTTCTCCTGTAAAATCAGCTCAGATCTCAACTCACTGAGTTCGCTGGTCTCACCCTGTGTTGCTGTAATGTTGTAACCAAGCTAATGCACTCTATAAATATTGTGTCCAACTCTGGGATTATTTTTATATCCTAAGGCTCTCCTTTATGTCTGTTCAATTGTTTTCCATCATATATGCATGCACAATTGCATGAAAAATAAATCCGAGAATATCCAATTAATTTTTTTTAAAACCTGAATCCTATGTAATTCATTATTATATATAATTGCAACTAGATTTTGTTTTAAATACCTATGTGTATTCTTAAATATTCTGTTGATATTTGCTCACTGTAATCTTGTTTTGCAGTTCTGCTGGGTTTTTAATGCTTTTCTCTTTGGATTAGTTCTGACAACAGTATTTATTAGGGCTGTGAAGCGATTAAAAAATTAATCGTGATTAATCGCGCTGTTAAACAATAATAGAATACTAGTTATATCAATATTTTTGGATGTTTTACACATTTTCAAATACATTGATTTCAATTACAACACAGAATACAAAGTGTACAGTGCTCACTTTATATTTTTTATAAATATTTGCACTGTACAAATATTTATATTTTTCAATTCACCTAATACAAGTACTATAGTGCAATCTCCTTATCATGAAAGTTGAACTTACAAATGTAGAATTATATACAAAAAATAACTGCATTCAAAAATAAAACAATGTAAAACTTTAGAGCCTACAAGTCCACTCAGTCCTACTTCTTGTTCAGCCCATCGCTCAGACAAACAAGTTGGTTTACATTTGCAGGAGATAATGCTGCCTGCGTCTTGTTTACAATGTCACCTGAAAGTGAGAACAAGTATTCGCATGGTACTGTTGTAGCCAGCGTTGCAAGATATTTACGTGCCAGATGCGCTAAAGATTCAGATGTCCCCTCATGCTTCAACCACCATTCCAGAGGACATGCGTCCATGCTGCTGATGGGTTCTGCTCGATAACGATCCAAAGCAGTGCAGCTCAACACCTCCTGATCAGATTTTGGAAGGCACTTCAGATTCTTAAATCTTGGGTCGAGTACTGTAGCTAGCTTTAGAAATCTCACATTGGTACCTTGTTTGCATTATGTCAGATCAGCAGTGAAAGTGTTCTTAAAACGAACAACATGTGCTGGGTCATCATCCGAGACTGCTATAACATGAAGTATATGGCAGAATGTGGGTAAAACCATGGACCAGGAGACATACAATTCTCCCCCAAGGAGTTCAGTCACAAATTTAATTAAATTATTTTTTTAATGAGCGCCATCAGCATGGAAGCATGTCCTCTGCAATGGTGACCAAAGCATGAAGGGGCATACGAATGTTTAGCATATCTGGCGCGTAAATACCTTGCAATGCCGGCTACAAAAGTGCCATGCGAACATCTGTTCTCACTTTCAGGTGACATTGTAAATAAGCGGGCAGCATTATCTCCCATAAATGTAAACAAACTTGTTTCTCTTAGCGATTGGATGAACAAGAAGTAGGACTGAGTGGACTTGTAGGCTCTAAAGTTTTACATTGTTTTGTTTTTGAGTGCAGTTATGTAACAAGAACAAAAATCTACTTTTGTAAGTTGCGCTTTCACGACAAAGAGATTGCACTATGGTACTTGTATGAGGTGAATTGAAAAATACTATTTCTTTTATCATTTTTACATTGCAAATATTTGTAATAAAAATAATATCAAGTGAGTACTGTACACTTTTGTATTCTGTGTTGTAATTGAAATCAATATATTGAAAATGTAGAAAAACATCAAAAATATTTAATAAATTTCTATTGGTATTCTATTGTTTAACAGCGCGACTAAAACTGTAATTAATCGTGATTAATTTTTTTAATTGTGTGACTTAACTGCAACTAATCAACAGCCCTAGTATTTATATAAACTTGTGTTTTCAATCTTGGACTAGAAACTAGATCTACAGCTCTGGCCAAGATACACTGTGAGGGTGGGGATGAGGGGGCAGAGGTGGCTCTAGACCACTTTCCATTTGTCTTACCCTGGGATTGGCTAAAGGCTGGCCTTGCCTGCAGTGTAATTTGCAACTTCAGGGCTTCTTTAAATTACACCTGGCTAATTATAGCTCCAAGCAATCTACAGCTGAGGATTGCCAGATGGCTGAGATGCTCCTATTCTGAGGGAGGGGCATGCTGTAACACCACTATGCCCACCCTCTGTGGGAGCCCCAAAGTGCTGGGTTTCTGTGTTCTTCTCTCTACCACCAAAACAGCACAAATCCATTACTTATGATCTGGCCCCTTATTTTCCATTTAATATTTTTTTTTCCATTTCAGATTTTCAAAGTTTTGTTAATATTTTTAATTCCAGTTGTTGCATATTTAGACTGCTTCTCATTGGTATCTGAACATTACTGCTTATCATATTATATAGAGACTGATTCACAGAAGAAATTCATAGAAGTTAGAGATTGAGATGCAGTCTAAGGCTATTATATTTCTCTGCCAATGCAGAGTTGTGCTTTATTGTGCATTTATAATGTCGGGTTTTCTTTAAAATGTAATGTAAAAATTTCAAATGGAAGTGGCCTATATCCAGACAAAAATGTAGAAGTAAAATATCACTCTGATAGCCAAATACGTGTGTTTCAAACTAAAAAAAAGAATAAATTATGTTGCTTAAATTGTGGAAAGAGGAGGGATGCAGATCCAAAAAACATTAGTCCAGTGAGGACTTTGCTGTTCCTCCATGGTTTTTTTCTTTCTTTGTTTTTAAAGCTGTTAGGTAAATAATTTGGAAAGTAGCTATGGTATCTTTGACAGTCACTGAAATTTAAAAATGTTTACCTGAAAGTTTCAGTGTCAATTCCTTAGGTAGCCAGTAAAATTGTAATAATGCTTTAAAAAATCCTAACTCTTGGGGTATATCTTTAGTGAAGATTTCACTTAGGTGGCTGGCACCCAGGATTGCCTACCTCTGGTGTGAGAAGCCACACTGCAAAGCCATAACTGAGTTACTGTGTCTTCACTGGTGCTGCACTCACTACTCCTGGGGGAATTCTGCACCAACAAATTAAAAATTCTGCATATTTTATTTGTCAAAATAACACAATATAACCTCTCTGGTTTCAATTATTTCAGTAATTTATTTAAACTACAATACAATGGATGTAGAATGAGAGTGGGGAGCATTGGAGGAAATCCCCAGCCCCCCTTGCCTAATAGTAATGTAGCTAGGTTTGACCCTTTATTTCTAGTTATTAGTCGACAAATACATCTCTACCCTGATATAACGCAACCCGATATAACACGAATTCGGCTATAACGCGGTAAAGCAGCGCTCCGGGGGGGCAGGGCTGCGCGCTCCGGCGGATCAAAGCAAGTTCAATATAACGTGGTTTCACCTATAACGCGGTAAGATTTTTTTTGGCTCCTGAGGACAGTGTTATATTGGGGTAGAGGTGTATATGCAGCCATATGCTCAATGTTACATTGTAGGCAACTGAAGAGCAAGTGAGGGCTGGAGAATCAAACTCACAATTTATATTGACTATTGACCATCTCCAGAAAGGTCAGTAGCAAACAGTGAATGGAGCACATTTTTTCAGTCTAAAAATTTAGACTAGTTCTAATCACTAAAACACCATAAGCATTTATAAAGCCATACTGTCCTTTACACCACACTGGCAATGTAAAGGAGCCTTACAACTTTTACCCCCGTTTTATACTCCTGGGGGAATTCACAAAGACAATGGGAACAATTCACTAGGCAGGCAGGCTGCTACATTCTGCTCTGACTGAGGGGACAGAGCTTGCCCCACACCTACCTCCTCAGAAACACGCTGAAGCCCTGTTCCTCCATGCCAAGCGTGCCACAATAGAGCGAGAGGGACAGTGACACCCCCCGCCGATGATGATTTACATCTCTTCTGGGTGCCCAAACCAACCTGCCTGTGCTGCCGGAGAGGGGCACATGACCACTCTTGCGCCTTCCCTTTGCTTCTGTGTCAGAAGTCATTTTTCTGCAGGGAAGCAAGTAAATCTGTGGGGGCCATGAATTCTGCACATACGCAAGGACGCAGAATTCCCCCAGGAGTAACTCACCCATGTGTGTCATTAAGTCATCTGGGGGTATATCCCATGATTCATTGTGCAGCAGTAAGCTGAGCTGCTCTGATTCTTTCCCAGTGAATTGTGGAAGAACTTGACTATCCTGGGCATGCAGGGGGAATTGTGGGATGGCATTGAAGGACTGTCAGCACACAAGTGATTTAGACTGTCTTCATTGCAAAGCGGGTGGGTTACCTCCAGGTAGCTTTGGTTGAAAGCACCACCGTTCTCAGATTAAAGGGTTTTGTGTGTGGACAGGATAAAGAATTTGGGGCCATGCCTGAATCAGAGCTTGTGTTAACTCCGCAATGATGACATACTCATGATTTCATTTCAGATAAAACTTTCCCCTGGATTGAAGAAGCTGTTTTTAGTAACAGCAGTAAGTGCAGTTTCTGTAATTTTTCTGGCGCATCATTTTAAAAGAAAACGTGGAAAGAAAAACACAAAAGTGTCGCCATGGGAGCCAGGCCATCTTGTATTAGAATGTACTAAAACAGCTGCATCCGAAAAAGGTACATGGGAGAACCAAAGAAGCCTTTTTTCTTCTCTTAAATAAACCTTTAAATACTATGTAATCAAACTCAAGACAGATTTTTCTTTAATTTTGGAAATAAGGAAACGGCGTGTTTGTAATTCTAATGTATTTAAAGAAAATAGAAAAATAGACAAGTGTAACAACAAAAATTAGAACACTATAATAACTCAGGCAGGCATTGCTCTGAAAGCTAATGTTTTAATTATAATCTCTGCAAATAAAATCTCTTTTAATCAAAAGCTTTTTGAGAGCTAATAGTTACTGTTAAGTTTCCAACAGTTCTGAAGATATATCTTGAATATTGATAGAAGTATTTTTGATATCTTTTAAGAGCAAATTGTTTTAATACTGTGCTCATTCTTGCAGGTATTTTGATACTTTTATATGTAAACATCAAATTCGGAAGATAAGATTAATGGTTAAAGTTCTTATGTGACATAGTGAATAATTAGATAAAATTCAGAGCTGAGCACCTGCTGATATAATAAATGTTTCTGGTTGCAGAAGCTTTTAAAATTAGTCTATCTGTTTATTAGGTTCCAGTTGTTCCAGTAGCAGACAAAACTTGACTCTTTCTTTGAGTTCAGCCAAAGAAAAAGGATCTCAGTCTTGTGTTTATGCAAATGGAGGACTTTTCAGTAAATATTCTGGTTCAGTACAAAGTTTGGCCTCGGTAAGTATTAGCTGTTCTTAAGGATCTGTTATACAGTAAACTAAATAAACTGCTGAACTTTAATTTTCACTGCCTATCGTGGATGCACACAATGATTCTCTTGAGCTGAAAATGCCTGGCTGTATGGGCTGCAGAGCCTCAGAAGGCTAGAGATGCTGGGTGCACAGTAGAAAGACCCATGCGTGGTGAAGGTTAGCTTATCTTCTACATAGGAGCGAGCTAAGTTCCACATGAGAACAGCTTTGAAGGTGGAGGAGGAGCTCTCATAAATCTTCTGTTTACTGTGTATATCTCCCTCTGGACATGTCTTTTACTTTTTTGTGCTAGCACAGCTCAGAGGAGGTCATACAAACCTGGTGTTGGGTAGCTCGGAGCAGTGGGAAGAGGACTTGTTCTTCTTTGAGTGTTGATCTCTATGGGTATTCGCTGTGGGTGTGGATTCCCCTGGGACCATAAATTCTTTAATTGCAATGTCAAAGGGTAGCGCAGACTGACCACCTCTCCAATTCCTTTTCTGCTGCTTGGGATCTGGGATTCATTGGGATGGAAACTCCTGTGTCCGTTTTCTATTCTTCAGTATTCTGCTGTTTGAATCCATAAATAGTGTAATTAGTTTTTAGTGTTAGTCAGTTGGGAATCGGGGGTTGGAATTCCCCGTCCTTTGTTTCCCCCATGATTTTGGGCATCTATTATGACCAAAGATCCAGGCATTAAACCTTGCCTGGCCTACCCCTGGGTCCTCGCTGTGAGCAACCCATGAGAGAGCTGCCTGTATTGCCTTCGGGGAAGCTCATGTCCCCTCGAAGTGCAGCATCTGCTGCACTTTCCCTTTGTATACCGGGCAATCTCATTAATTCAGGATCCAGGGACAATTTATGGAGCTCTCCACGAGGCCCTGTTTGGATCCTGCTCCCGTCCACCTGTCTGGAGCCATCAGGTGGCACCCTTATTTAGTACTAGTGGTTCGGAGTCCTCCTCCAAGTACAGGAACTCCAGAAGCAGAAATACAAGCAAGACAAAGGCAAGAGGCCCCCCAAGAAGGGTGACAAATCCCTGCATGAAGCTTCAAAAAATAGATCTGCCTTGCCCCTTCCTCCAGCACCGCTCAAGATTCCATGCCCTAGAACAAGTGTACCTGGAGATCACATTTCTTCTAGGTGGTAAAGAAAGATCAGAGTGGAATTTTTTTCACTGTATAGCAGTAGTGCCTAGTGAAGCTGTAAAATATCCAATAAAACACAAGGCTAGAGATCAAGATTTATTTTTTTAAACTTGTTTTTCATATGGTTTTACAATCAGTTGTCAAACTTAGTTTTGAAAACTAACCATTACAAATTGCTGATTATATTCTTGTTGTAGTAATGGATTATTACTGATTAATTTTTGTTGTGCATTTGAATTTCCTAGTGAGACTGAGTATTAACACTTCTATGATATCATTTTTAATACTTGAGTGTGGTGTCATGAAAAGCAATTAACATTACTCTTGGCCTGAAAAGAGCCAATACTTTGTTACACTTTTTGAAATGTAATCTGTTACAGTAACTAGTTATAATCAGGGCTATTTAGTGCACTGCACCAGGAAATAATTATTATTAAAGTACCCTTTGTTTAACAATGCACCTCACTTTTTTAGGTCCAAAGTGTCACCTCCTCTCACAGTTGTGCTTGTGCCAATTCCAGTTCCTGGGACAAAGCAGATGAAGATATTAAACTTGTAAATATTCCAGTGACCACACCTGAAAACTTATACTTGATGGGTAGGTTATAATAATATGTGGTATGTTGCAGTACTGTGTTTTTGCTAGCCACTTTCAGATGCTTTAAAATTTGAACAGATTACCCTGATTTATTTATAGTAAAGTGACTCCTTCACAATATTTTCATGATATGCTTTCAAGGCCTTGATCTTTTTACTTATGCTAGACAAAGTACCTCCTATAGACAGATATCCATGAATTCTTATTTTACCGAAAGCCAATAAACAGATTAGGTTTATAGAAACTAATTAATTGGAATTCAGATAGGCACCGAGATTTTAATTAGAGCTGTGTGAATAACGTTTGTTTGGTCCACCGGCAATTCTGAAAAAATCTTAAATAAATGGTTTTGGGTCGAACTGAAAACAAAATTATTTGACAAATCAAAAAGTCAAGACATTTTGTTTTGGGTTGAATGAAATGATATGAAATGTTTAGTTCCAATTTTTGACCATTTGTAAAGATTTTCGACTCACTTTTGATAACATTGAAAGAAATTTCAAACCAAAAAGTAGTTTTGAAATGAAAAATTAAAACTTTGCTTTTCAACGTTTGGAATTTGTTGTTGTTGACATAGTTTGGCAAAAACAACGTACATTCATGAAATGTTTCAGCATAAAAAAAATCTGTATTTTTATTTTTTTGGCTGAAAAAAGTTCAGCCAAATAATTTCACCCAGCATTTTAATTTTAATTTAGAAAGGGAAATCTTTCCCCGATATGACACATGAATTTTTTTAAAAGATGAAAAGTCGACAATATATGTTTGTTACATTAACAGATTGGTAGTTAATATAAAATTCTGTAACTAAGTAGGAGAGAGATTCTTACTGAACTCCTGTGTGCTTTGTTTTAATCATAAATTACCTCTTGTAATGAATTTAATTAAATTACTAGCAATTCCAACATTATTTCCTTAAAACAACATTTCCACGTGTACTATAATTAATCTTATTTTGCGTGTGGTTAGTTGTGGACAGTGAAATGTAAAAGAATGCAGAGGATTTCTGTTGATGTCATGGAAGTGTTCATGATCTCCTGTAGGTATGGAGCTTTTTGAAGAGGCACTACGTCGATGGGAGCAGGCACTGACTTTCCGTAACAGACAGGCTGAAGATGAAGCAAATTGTAGTTCCATCAAACTAGGAGCAGGAGATGCCATTGCAGAAGAGAGTGTAGAAGTGAGTATTATATACACTATAGTGTATAGTTGTAGCATAGCCAAATGACTGAAAACATTTGAGTAACAGAGCTCAGCTTCTACTGCAGCTGCTGAAACTTATTCTGAATACCTGCAGTTGGAGCACTTTTTCTTTTTTCCTCCACCTCACCCTTTTCCCCCAGCATTAGCCTGTTTTTAGCCATACAGACAATTGTTGCTCCATTAGCATTCCTCCTGGAAGATGTTATCAAACCACCACACAATCAGAGGTGTATTGGCATTCCCTGAACCAGTTCTCTGCAGCACACCCATTGGTCATTTCCTCCCTAAGCGTAAAGGAAAACTGTGTGAGATGGGATAGGGGCTCAGTACAAACCGCTCCTGGGAGGGCGGACTAACTGGTGAACATGCACAATGTAATACAATTAAACTTTGTTCCCCTTGCCCATAAAATTCTATCCTAAAATGCCTGATAGTAAAGCAATCTCAATCACCATGGCATTCATCATCACTAGTGCAGTAAATATCAGGAATGATAATTTCATTCAGCTTACAAAGATTTTTTTTTTAAATGCTGGTTTTATTTTACTTATGCCTAATAAGGTGTATCTGTACCCAGTAGGGCAAGTATTTTGGATGCCTGAGCTCTTTGACAATGTCTGTTGAACTTTTTTACTGCATAGTTAATGGGGTACTGTGAACTCTTTGAAGGCTTAATATTTTTAGTGTTTTAAAAAAGTAGTTTAGAAAGAAACGTGATTTTCTGTTGAGTAAATTATAATTTAATTCTGCTTGCAGGATATCATTAGTGCTGAATTCATTCATAAGCTTGAATCCCTGCTTCAAAGAGCTTATCGTCTTCAGGAGGAGTTTGAGGCAACCCTTGGGGCATCTGATCCTTCTTCCCTAGCTAATGATATTGGTGAGTTCTTCTGTCTTTATATTTTTATCATTCCTAACATGATCATCCAGACAGTAAAAAAAAAAAAAAAAAAAGACCCAATAAACAGAAATATACTGAACAGTAAATGGACCATCTACACTACAGAATTCAATTTTTATCCCATTATCTGGCTTTGTATAATTGCATGTCATTTGGTTCAATCTCCAAACTTTACCCATCTTTATAAATGGGCTCAGGAAGAGTATTTTTCTGGTATATTTATATTTCTCAATGTTCCAGGATTTCTGAACCCCAAAATATATTATAATAATATTTGTAGAATAAGAATATATGGACCTTAAAGTCTATGAGCCTATTTAAATTGGCTAGGTAAGATGATACTTATAATGGGGTGATAAGGGTTCTTTGAACTTTCTGAACTGCTAACAATAATTCCTGAAATTTTATTTAGAACTTGGGAGAGTGCAAGGATTGCAAGAAAATAATCATGGCATAGACCTACAAAAAATGAAAGAGATGAAATTTCACAATTATCCATACACAAATCTGTCCTGAATCCCTAATAAATTCCATAAAATTGTCTTATGGATCACCTCCCCTTCCATTTGTGATCACATAACAACCCTGTGGTAACTACAAGAACTGGAGTAACATTAGGAGTGTTTCTATTTTAGCTGTCTTTTTTTAAGGGGGAAAGTTAATCCCACACTCTTGCTCATCACTTTAGCTGTCCTGTTCCTTTTCCCTTTCTCTCCTGCACATGCATTAGTGTTAATTTCAAAAATTATCAGACACGAAAAAGATTTTAAATAGAAGATTCAGGGGGGTTAACTCCCCTGCCCACTTCCAGTGTATGCACAACACCTACAACAGCATTGCAAACAGTTTTAAGGTTCCAGAATCTCTTCTCCTTCCCAGGCTTAATGTTGGAGCAAAGAAGATGGGAGGACAGGAAAGCAGATAGCAGACTGACCCGTTTTTCACAAGAAGGGGAGGAGTTAGCAGAAAAAGCATAGCAGCTCTGCTGTTGCCCTCCCTCCTTGTGAAAAAGGTACTGACTGCTGCTGCTTTCCCCTCTTTTCCCAAAATTTTGTGTCAGCTCCTGAGGGGAAGAGCTCTGCTGCCTCCTGTAGTAGCCATGATTGGGTGCTCTTCCCCAGAAGGTAGGAAAGGCTATAAAAATTCAGTCTAGGCTGCAAATTGGTATACAGTATCCTGGATGGGGTCCATGTGGGGGGTGTGAGAGAGAGATAATTACACACATAAAAACTAGGTTAAAAGAACATTATTAAGGTTGCAAAATCCAGCACTCATAAATTAGGAAATGGCAGAATTAAGGTTATCTTTGGAACCTTAATTTGGCCCTGTTGTGGATATGCACTGTGATAAATCTTTAATTACATGAGCCCATATTATATTTTTCCACAAGTCCCCTGCCTCATTCAGTACACAGAATGGATGGTGCTCAATGAGCAGCCATTTGGTATTTTGTGTTACTTTCATAGTTCAGTGTGTGGCCCCAGAATTTATTTAGTCCCATTATTCAAACCCTGTTCTAAAGGCAGTATTATTAATTTCCTCATGGGCTTTTCTATGGTTCTCATCACTAATATCGGAGTGCTTCACAAATTCTAATTAATCTTCACAATACCCCTATGAGGTATGGGGATGATATTATCCCCTTATTACAGATGGAGCTTTGAGGCACAGAGGTTATGGTCAGAAGTATCCACTAATGTTGGGTGCCCAATTTGAGATACTTCAAGAGTACTTAGGGTTGTAAAGCACTTTATATATTTAGGCATGGCTTCCATAGACTTCAGCTGCAAGAGCCCAGTGTTTCTGCAAATTAGACCCCAGCGTCTCAAGTCAGACGCTCAGAAAATGAAGAACATATAATTAGTGAAAAGCCTGTGAAAAGTTTGCGACATGCCTAGCATCATGTAGGAACTCTGTGCCGGGGCAAGGATAGAATCCATTTCTCCAGGGCAGCCTTAAACTGTCTTAAGTATGAGACTGTCCTTTTTCTTCCTTCAGTCCCCTGCCTCGTTCACTATACACCTTCCAATTTCTGTAATAAATGAAGCAGGAGTCTCACAGACAGCAGCCTCGTTGCGACCGCAACCCTGATTTATCCCCAAAGCAGGTCCGTCCTGTGCACTGAATGAGGCAGAGGTCCTGTGGAGGAAAAAGTAGTATCTGATCATATAATGAAAGACTATATCCTAATGCAAGTGCACAAGAGGGCAAAACTGAGGTTGCACAGGCAACCTAAATTCTGGCATTTCCTAACATTTGAGTGTTTGGCTTTGCAACCTTAACATTCTTAACATAATTTTTTTGTGTGTGTGCAGTTTCCTAGGCTTTCTAAAAAGTCAACTGAAAAAAACTATTTTGTCACATGGCAGGGTGGATCCTTTAGATCCAACATACACACCTCTGCCACTTGAGCTGATAGAGCAACTAAGAGCACTAGGGTGACCAGACAGCAAGTGTGAAAAATGGGGATGGGGGTGGGGGGTAATAGGAGCCTATATAAGAAAAAGACCCAAAAATCGGGACTGTCCCTATAAAATTGGGACATCTGGTCAGCCTAAAGAGCACTAATAGGCTATTATCCTTGGATAGACTAGTACTAGATGGGAATGAGAGAGAGCCTTTGCCAGAGGACTTTTCACAGATGTTTGCTGACAAAGGAATGGTGAGACTCAGGAAATTTTAGGTTCCATTCGAGGCTCTGAAGGGGAATGTGCTGTACTAGGCACAGAGTCTTCTGCCCTGGCCCTTCCAACCTGTCTTATTGCCATTCTCTTCACCAAGCCATTTCACTTTGGGCTCCTTAGGCTTCCTGTCTCAATGTCATCCCATCTTCCCTCTTGCCCCTTTCTCATTTCCCGTTCTCCATCTCCATTGGATCATAGTCCCTGTTGCGATCCCTGGGCTCCTACTCAAATCAGGTTTCCTATTCTCTTTGCCCAGCTAGTTATCAGTTCTTCGCCTGTATCCTGGCTCCTCCTCATATGTCTGCCCTCACCCTAGTAGTTCCCACTCAGTCCCAGTCTCCCCCTACCCAGTTCCCAGTCTAATGCCCAACCAGTCCCACCCCCCTTTCCTTTTCCCTTCTCTTCCCTCCTCCCTCAAAAAAACCCCCCGTCTCTTGTCCCCTTTGCATTTGAATCAGACAGCTTCCTCTCTCCTTCCTGGGCATCAGCTAGGGGGCACAAAAAGTAGAGGAAATGCTGTCCCCCTGTTCTCAGGACCCAGCCCTGGCCCAGCCCCCAGCAGCTCAGAGCTGCCATTGCAGGGAAAATCCTGCTCAGCCATGAGCTGAAGCATGCCAGTGTGCATGGAACCTTAGGAGATTTTCTCTGTCAACCCTATTAAGTCTGATCATGTGTGAACTGTAGTTATTTCAAAGGCTTATAACTTTGCCAAACTTG
This sequence comes from Platysternon megacephalum, assembly GCA_003942145.1. Classification (NCBI taxonomy): domain Eukaryota; kingdom Metazoa; phylum Chordata; order Testudines; family Platysternidae; genus Platysternon; species Platysternon megacephalum. The sequence goes on along the minus strand of QXTE01000036.1, from coordinate 5,080,898 downwards.
GGGGGGATTTTCACAGTGATGGACAAAGATATGTCCCTGACACAAAGGCCTCCTGATCTAAAATGGGTAATTGCCAATTACTTAATGCAAAACAAATCTTACGTTTGTTAGCTTTAACTTTGAACATCACCAGGGGGCAGTACTTTTCATCTGTTAACCCTGCTGATATTCTATAACCACTAAATATAGCTCTTAGTAACATGGGAGTTTAAATTTAGGTCAAAGTTAGCTTTCTGGCATGTTTTTTTTTACACCTGTTACCATAACTCATAAAGCAGAAAGGGGTATGGATGTTACATTTCGAGGCCTGAAATCAGTCATATACATTTCCATTGGCACAAGGTTCCCATGCATATCAGCTGTTGTGTCAATTTACTTGTAACTTCTTCTTTCCTGCAAACTCAAGTTTTAAACATTGGTTACAAAGTAGTAATTTTCTAAGGACTGAGTTAATATGATATCTTTTAATCTGTTTAATTATAGCTGTGATTAAACACATTTAAAATACTTCATTTCTAAGACAAACTTTTTAAAAATTGATGTTCCATTGTTTGTGTCCAATTCATTAATTGTTTATTAAGTGTCTGTTCCAAGTAACTGCATTTTTTTCAAATGTTCATTCTGTAGCTCCCTTGAGGGAGAGTTTGTCAGTTGCCTGATGCAACTTATTATGAATTTTATTTATGCTGGGAAAACAACCAATAAAGCATTTTGATAGGTAGTGCCTGCTAGCCATGTTGTTGCTATGATTTTTTTGTTGGTATCTTAAATTCATGGTCTGAACAGCCAGTTTTAACTTGGGAAGAATGTTTCAGTCTCTCTCCAGTCAAACTAAAAAATATTGTCTCAGAAAAGTTATGACATTTCTTGTGGAGTAACCTGCAAGGATTTATTGTGGCAAATATTTTTGTTCAAGATTTTCTTTACATATAGAAGACAATAAACAAATTCATTATCTGATGTAACTTATTTTGATGTTGGATATGGCTAGTCACTATATTGTATAGCAGGGGTAGGCAACCTATGGCACGTGTGCCGAAGGCGGCACGCGAGCTGATTTGCAGTGGCACTCACACTGCCCGGGTCCTGGCCACCGGTCCGGGGGGCTCTGCATTTTAATTTAATTTTAAATGAAGCTTCTTAAACATTTTTAAAACCTTATTTACTTTACATACAACAATAGTTTAGTTATATATTATAGACTTATAGAAAGAGATCTTCTAAAAACGTTAAAATGTATTACTGGCATGCGAAACCTTAAAGTAGAGTGAATAAATGAAGACTCGGCACACCCCTTCTGAAAGGTTGCCGATCCCTGTTGTATAGTCTGATATTTAAAGATATTAAATTGAATGAAATGATAATTAGATCCAATTTTCTCATGTTAATTTTTTGTTGTGGCTTTTTGGGGAAGGATCAGGGAGGGGTAGAACAGAATGGAGAAGGTTGAAGACTCTGACAGACACTAATTCCTGTCTTCTCCCTTGTCAGGGAATCTGACCTCATAAAACCTTGTGAGAGAAATCTGTGGGTGCTCTTAACTTCCACTTGGTTTTATACTTGCAACCTTACTATAAAAATTGCCCCAAGCCAGGACAAAGGGCCTGATCTGCCTACCATAGAGGTCAGTGGGAGTCAGATTAGACCTTAAATGCACAATCTTCCTGTAAAGTGTTATGAATGTGATGTGTGAATCTTCCCTGATGCGAATGTATAATATGGAACCTTGTATGGAATGATTTAAGCCAGCAGTTCTCAAACTGTGGGTTGGGACCCCTAAGTGGGACACAACCCCATTTTAATGGGGACACCAGGGCTGGCAAAAAAAACTTGCTGGGGCCTGGGGCTGAAGTCCGAGCCCCTCCTCAGGGCCGAATCCTGAGGGCATCAGCTCAGGGTGGTGGAGCTCAGGTTTCAGGCCCCCCACCTGGGGCTGAAGCCCTTGGGCTTCTGCTTTGGCTCCCTGCTCTAGGTGGTGGGGCTTTTTGGCTTTGGTCCCCATGCGGGGCGGTGAGGCTCGGGAAGGCTCAGGCTCCGGCCCCCCATCCTGGGGTCGTGTAGTAATTTTTCTTGTCAGAAGGGGGTCGCGATGCAATGAAGTTTGAGAACCCCTGATTTAAACTATTCATGGTTAGTAACCTTTTCTGATTCTTGTCATTACTACTTAGCAGCAGTAGCAGTTACATTGTAATTTATGTAAATAATTTTACCTTTTTTATCTATTTTTCCTGTATGTTTTTGTATAGGGGAAAAAGATTATGTACAATTTGTAAATTGTTTCTTATAATCCTTCAGTGCTTGATATATTGTTAGTGCTTTTAGAATCTATTTGTCAAAAGAATTAAATCTAAATAGTAGGGCTGTCAATCACAGTTAACTCAAAACAAATTAATTCAATTAAAAAAATCACTATCACAGTTTTAATCGCACTGTTAATAATAGACTACCAATTTAAATTTATTATAAATATTTTTGGATGCTTTCTACATTTTCAAATATATTGATTTCAATTACAACATAGAATACCAGGTGCACAGTGCTCACTTAATATTATTATTGATTACAAATATTTGACTGTAAAAAAGATAAACAAAAGAAATAGTATTTTTCAATTCACCTCAGGCAAATATTGTAGTGCAATCTCTTTATCGTAAAAGTGCAACTTACAATTGTACAAGCCCACTCAGTCCTATTTCTTGTTCAGCCAATCACTAAAACAAACAAGTTTGTTTACATTTATGGGAGATAATGCTGCCCGCTCCTTATTTACAATGTCACCTGAAAGTGAGAACAGGTGTTCACATGGCACTGCTGTAGCTTGCGTTGCAAGGTATTTACGTGCCAGGTATGCTAAACCCTTGTATGCCACTTCATGCTTCGGCCACCATTACAGAGGACATGCTTCCATGCTGATGACACTCGTTTTTGTTTTTTAAAAAAGCATTATTAAATTTGTGACTGAACTCCTTGGGGGAGAATTGTATGTCTCCTGCTCTGTGGTTTTAGCCACATTCTGACATATATGTTGTGTTATGGCAGTCTTGGATGACGACCCAGCATATGTTGTTCAATTTAAGAACACTTTCCTTGCAGATTTGACAAAACGCAAAGAAGGTACCAATGTGAGATTTCTAAAGATAGCTACAGCACTCCACCGAAGGTTTAAGAATCTGAAGTGCCTTCTAAAATCTGAGAGGGATGAGGTGTGGAACATCCTGTCAGAAATCTTAAAAGAGCAACACTCCAATTTGGAAACTACAGAACCTGAACCCCAAAAAAGAAAATCAACCTTCTGTTGGTAGCATCTGACTCATGATGATGAAAATGAACATGCTTCAGTCCACACTGGTTTGGATTGTTATTAAGCAGAACCCATCATCAGCATGGAAGCATGTCCTCTGGAATGGGGATCGAAGCATGAAGGGGCATACAAATGTTTAGCATACCTGTCATGTAAATATCTTACAACGCCAGCTACAACAGTGCCATGCAAATGCCTGTTCTCACTTTCAGGTGACATTGTAAATAAGAAGCGAGCAGCATTCTCTCATACAAATGTAAACAAACTTGTTTGTCTTAGCGATTGGCTGAACAAGAAGTAGGACTGAATGGACTTGTATGCTCTAAAGCTTTATATTTTATTTTTGAGTGCTGTTACGTAAAAAATAATTCTACATCTGTAAGTTTACTTTCACGCTAGAGATTACACTACAATACTTGTATGAGGTGAATTGAAAAATACTATTTTTTTTTTTACAGTGCAAATATTTGTAATAAAAAATATGAAGTGAGCACTGTACACTTTGTATTCTATGTTGTAATTGAAATCAATATATTTGAAAATGTAGAAAACATCCAAAAATACCTAAATAAATGGTATTCTATTATTGTTTAATAGTGTGATTAAAACTTTGATTAATTGCTTTTTTGTTTAATTTCACAATTAATTTTTTAATTGTTTGACAGCCTGACAAAATAGCAATTCTTGAGCACTCCTTAAAGATGGGTTAGGGAGGAAGTGGAAGCAACTTAAAGAAAAAAAGTTACTTTTGCCTATAGGTTTCTCTAAAGTATTTGTGCAACACATTGTAACAAGGTAAAATTTAGTTTTAGTTTATAAGTTCCTCCTTCTATTATTAAAGATCTACATATACTTCATAATTTGTATGTGTTTACATATACTTGTAGTATACGTTTACTAATGGCAGGAGGAACTATAACAGACAAATAGCAAGTTTTCCTGTGAGACAAATATTATTTTTCTGGCTGGAGTTGCACTGATTATCAGAAGCAAATTTTGGCCCATATCTAACATTAAAATATTTTTTTCAGTAAGCTTTGCCTGAAAAGCTGAAATAGAATGTCAATATGTGGCCTTGAAAGATAAAATTAGGAGAGGTTGTTTCTGAAGTGATAATTTGGCAAATTAACTTTGAAAACATCAGAGTACATTACACCTCCATTTTATTTTGATCCTCTACATTTTTGATCCTCTACCTTTTAAAAAATATCAGAATGGAATATTACTGTATAAGTATTGCATAAAGCTATTGAAGTGTGATGACTAAAATTCTTTCAAAACAATCCACTGGCTAGTGCAGGACTGCACGTTGGTATTAACATTAAATACAACTTTTTTCAGCAGCATATTTTGAAGTGGAATCACTTGAGTGAAAATGTTAACTTTTTTCATAGCAAACATGCTAAATTTCTGCAATAACTTTTTTTCTTTTTGTTCCCAATAGTTGGCCACTTCTGTTTATTTTACATATATTATTGAAACCAGAGTTTTCATTTAAGTTCATTCTACTCCAGAGGACTGAAGTGTTTCAAAGCTTAACATTCGTTAAATGCTTCTAGTACAGTTAATTTCTGAAGCTAGTCAGTGTGGATGTGGTAACCAGCCAAGCTTGCCTAAGCGTGTGTGATGCTTCCACATAGGACACTCTACAACAGTTAATGCCCACTGAAGCACCTGCCCTACTGTTCTCTATACAGCACCCCTGACAGACTATAGCAACAGGTGTGTAGTTAGCAGCAGTATGATGCAGACATTTTGATTTAAAATATATATATATATATTTATTTTCACTCTCTGACATGCATAGCTGCATATATAGTTGAGCTTGCTTAAATGTTTCCATTCTAAAGGGCTTCTTTCTTTACTTATAACTTTTTCAAACTTTCACTTTTCAGGCTTTTCTAATCTCTGCTCAGGGGCGAATTTGTCATTCTGGAAAGTCAGAATAAAAACATGTTATATGTTAAGAACAAAGACAACAGAGGGGGTAAAAGCTGTCATTAAACTTTTTATTATTTTTTATTTTATTTTTTTTTTTGGCACAAAATATTTAGCTATTTATTGCGTGTGAGAAGAATGTTTTTGGTTCGGATATGTCCATTTCAGTGGTCTGGGATTAATCCATTTTTATTTGATCAGATTGCAAGTTATTTAGTGTACTTTTTGCCTGTGCATTCATTTGTTTAATAAGTTAAATAAAATTTTCCCAACATTATTGTAGCCCTGTATGCTTGCTTAATTAAGATGACAGGAATTTTTGCTGGGGCAAAAAAAATTTTGACCCTGTCATTCAGTGCACAAGTGTAGATTGAATGAAGTAGGGTGCTGGAGAAAGAACCCTCCTTCCTTCAATACATGTGTTGGAGAGGCTTGCTTCACTCCCTATTATTCTTGTGAGAAAGTGCAATGCATTCAGGCCCCAATTCAGCAAACTACTTGAGCATGTTTAAGTCACATGTCTTAAAGTTAACCATGAGCTTTGCTGAATTAGATTCTTAAAATACATGCTCCATGAAATCAGACTTTGCAGACGCTATAAACATAATATATTTGTCAGAACTGAGTATACATACGTGCTTAAAATAGATTTGTTTGCCAAGTGATGTAATCGCCCCTGTTGGTTATGATGGACAGTGTATCTTTTGTTAAATGGGAAATAAACCAAATATATTCCCTTGGCCCTCACTACTTACCTCAGGAAGCCTGTATGCCACTGTGATATAAGATTTAGCCGTGGCAAAGGGTTTTTGCAAAAGCTTCTCTCCTTAGTTTAAAATATCGCTAGCACATTGCTGGCAGGGGCCCGTGCCTCAATGAGTGAGCATATCGTGTGGGGCTGTGCTCTTGTAGTCTCTAGCAATGAGTTAAAAATTCTTGGATGTTAATCTACCTCTCTTCCTTTTTCAAAAGATAAAAATCTCAGGACATTTCTGTTTTAAAAAAGCTTTCAAAGTACTGAGTAGTTACTAGCAGGTTCTTGTCATTACTATGCCTCTATGTTACTGATTTCCCCTCCTTGTCTGCTTATCTACCTGGGGCAGCACAGCAGAGATCCAGGAAGGTGGCAGAGAGCTGCTTAACAGAGGAACAATAGGTAGTGCAGATTAATACCCTGATTCAGTAAGGTACTTACGCAAGTGCATAACTTTAATCATGTGAATAGTCCCATTGCATGCTTAAGTACCTTGCCTTAGGGATGAGAAGACCTTTGAACTTCAAGCCTGGTGAGAAGGATTCACTACCTAAAATCTTGGGCCTACCTTGCGGGAGAGTGAGACTGGGAACTGGAGGAGGATAGGAGTTAACCCTAAGGGGGAAATTAAAAGTTTCTCTGAGTGGAAGCCCTGTAAGTAACCTTCCTCCCTCTTCCCCTCCAAAACTGTTTTTCTTTTCTTTTTTTAGTGAGCTCTGTATCTGAATACATTCATTAACGTGCTATCAGACTGAATTTGAGTGGACAGATCACTTCATAATTGCTGAGAAACAGCTCTGCACAAAAGTAGAGGAGGGACTGGATTCCAAAGCCTGTTTTTAAATACGAAAAGAACAGCTAAGAAAAGGCAGTGACATCTGAATCAGACGATTATGTGGTATCTGGAAGTTATCATGGCACTCTGTGTTATAAAATTCCCAATCGACAGCCTAGATTTTTTTTTTAAAGTATTCCTGGAATCCAAAGTAGAGTTTGCTGTGGCCAAAATAGATTTGATGATTTCTAGGCTACAGGAAAACAGAATGCAGAGAGGGAAGGAAGAAACAAGAATAAGCTATGTTGACAATCTATTTGAATTAACTGTGGAGGAATTAGACAAACACAGATGCCAAATCTCTGCTTTATTTAATCAAATCAAATTTAAGTATAGAAGCCAAATGCTACATGAATTATTAGGCTTCAAAACAAATGGGATGGCCAAAAGCCAGTCAAATTCTTCAGTAGATGTACTGAAATTTTTGGATTGGGATTTAAGAACATTAGTCTAAAATCAGACAGGACCCACTGATTGTTGGCTTCAGTGCCTAGCAGAGGAAAAAAGCAGCACATGGACATTGTCTACCTACATAAATGTTTTAAATGTGACTTAAAGCTTGTGAAGGGAACAGGATCTTTTATGAAATAAAAACGTGCTGGCAATTGGAAAGCAGGACTAAGAATTCACTCACTGGTATTGGGAGGCAACTCAGAATAAGTTATTTTATGATGTACTTCCTCTTGGAGTGCAAGAATATGTCGGACAGCAACTAATTTAGAGGTTTAGTACAGCTTAATTTAGGTTTACCAGTGTTAAATTCCAAATTTGATTGTGTGATGACAGAGTAGCAAAGTGGAGTGTTAATGGCACTAAACAAACAAATGCAAAGCATTTACTGTGTTGCCTGAACTCAACAAATGAGTAAGATGCTGTTATTCCAAGAACTATTCCTGTTTGTAATATGTTTTAATAGCTCCACTACTCACTCTTTCATACATTTAAAATTGTGCAGGAGGCAAAGGAAAGGTATAATTGTCTAAATTCTGCCATTGAGCTTCTTCACAGAAGTTCAGCAGATTAACTTCAAGACAGTATAGTATAAAGAATTTTATTATTCAGAGATTATGGCACTGAACACATACAAGACTAACTTCTGGACATTAATTTACTATGCAAACATAAGAGAAAATATCACAAATATTGGTTATACACAAGTATACCATAAGACCAAGAAGCCTTATTGAGAGTCATTGGTAGAAACTTATAACGTGCAGGTGTGAACAAAAAAAAAATTATGGAGATATACCTATCTCATAGAACTGGAAGGGACCCTGAAAGGTCATTGAGTCCAGCCCCCTGCCTACACTAGCAGGACCAAGTACTGATTTTGCCCCAGATCCCTAAGTGGCCCCCTCAAGGATTGAGCTCACAACCCTGGGTTTAGCAGGCCAATGCTCAAACCACTGAGCTATCCCTCCCCCCTACAAACAAATGTAATTTTCAAAACAATCGAAGGAAAAGTGAGACCCTAAAAGGCCTTATTGTGTATGGACCACAAATGACCAATTTCAATAAAACTTGTTATATAGGTCAAGCAGAGTTAATCAGTAACAGACAAAGAAAAGGTACAAGCTCATATTTAATGTATGTGGGAGTGTGATCAGGTTTGTTTACTGAATATGATTCTCTGAATAATCAAGGAGATGGGCCAAACTATTGTGGTGGTTTGGTCTTATTTTGAGGTTTTAGTTTAAGGTTAAATATTTAAATAACCTAAAAGAAATACTGCTATTTTATCTTTATTTGTAGATATTGGTAATTTCTCCAAGGAGCTAAAATGTAATTACACGTCAATTCAAAATATCAAACATAAGATTTGATTTTTTTTAAGCTTTAAACCGTGAAGAATGTAGCTGTATTTGGTAACTGGTGTGACAGCCAGGCTGAGTGAGCTGTCAAGAGGGCAAGATTTGAGTCTCTTGCCCTTCTTTTGTGCTAACAACTGGAACTTTGTCAACTAAATGGGCCATTTGTGAGGAGGCTATAACTTGGAGACTAGTGATTTTTCTAAGGATTCTGGTGGGCTGCAGAGGGATGCTGTGCTGGTGATAAATGTGCTCTTAGAGAAATAAAATTTAGATAATACATGCAGATAATAGTTGTTACTTAAAATAATCCCGTTGGTAACTCTGCTAAATCCTTGTTTGTTTTTGATTATTGTTACATGGCTTCATCTTCAGGGGATATTTACTGAAGATTCACAAAATTCTTCTCTCAGGCAGATATGACTTTTGAAGTGAAGTTGACCAGTTTATAGGTGAATTTTGGCAATTTTAACTTGAATGCACCAATAGCCAGTTCCTACTTGACAGGACTGATTACATTTTTCCAAACATTTACTTAACACCTTGATTAAAACTCCCCGGAGCTGTGTTTTGAATCATGATTGTTGACAAAGGTAAATTAAGTTAAAGCTAGCTTTGGGATTTTTTTGGACTCCTAAGTGACATCGGATGCCCAAAGAGCTATGGTAATAACGACCATTTCATTTGTGACTGGCTAGAACGCTGTGCCCCATTCTGTTGAAATTGGATCTTGTTACAGTAATCGCTAAGTAGTTTCTAAGGTGCCACAAGGACTCCTCGTTGTTTTTGCTGATACAGACTAATATGGCTACCACTCTGAAAGTAATCCATTTCTTACGTCAAAGTTTGATAATTGCAGCTCATTTCTAGGTGTGAAGCTACACATGAGAAAGTTGACTGAGACAAAACACAGCAGCCAGTCTGCTTAGCCACATACTTCACTGTGAGCGCATCAGCTCCAATCTTTGTACTCACCCCCCACTCTCTGCACTGGCTTCCCATTGAATAAAATCCATTATAAGGTTTCTGTCTGGATCTTCAGAGTCGTCCAAGGGATTGGCTATAGTTACCTATCAGCTCCCCTGTCCCACCCCCTGTAACTTATCACTGCAACTATATTCCGTTGGAACTATGAAACTGAGAAGCCAAGAGGAGAGAATTATGAGTTCAAGTCACAGAACTTTCAGCAAGAGACTTAAACTATGCAACTTGACTCTACAGATGCTAGCAACAAGTCTCGTGGCATTCAGAACTAAATACAAAGCTGCGTCTCTCTGGCCTGCAGAAAGCTCTTTACGCACATGTTCCTGCTTTCACTAATACATACACAAAAATAACATCCCCAAACTCATCCCCAAAAACCTTATGAACTATTCTTCCCCATTTCTTATACAGAGTGGGGGCTGAGAAAGATGTTTATATTTTTAAATACTTTGCAGTCTCATTATGGGACCTGTTACCCATCTGGATGTTGAGAGGACTCTGTTAATTGGAGCCAGAGCTACCCATGAAGAGTCCAGGCCCCTTCTCTTTTGAGAGTATGATGTGTCAGTGTTAGAGCATGGAAGTGCTCACGCTGTTACAGGGCCATATAAGTACATAGACATAAGGCAGATTCTACAATAACTTGTAACCACTAAAGCTTTTTAAAACACTTTTTTTCCAAATTGACAAATGTTTGCAAAAATCCCACATGAAACGAAGCATGGATTTATAAACTCAGGCCATGTTCTATTTATTTAGAATTTTCAATAGCCTTTATTCTAGTTTTAAGTCAACTTTAAATTTTTGCAAAAAGAATAGGAGTACTTGTGGCACCTTAGAGACTAACAAATTTATTGTAGCATAAGCTTTCGTGGGCTACAGCTCACTTCATCGGATGCATGTAGTGGAAAATACAGAAGGAAGATATAGATATATATAGATATATATACACACATGAAACAATGGATGTTACCGTACACATTATAAGGAGAGTGATCACATCCATTGTTTCATGTGTGTATATATATATATCTATATATATATCTTCCTTCTGTATTTTCCACTACATGCATCCGATGAAGTGAGCTGTAGCCCACGAAAGCTTATGCTACAATAAATTTGTTAGTCTCTAAGGTGCCACAAGTACTCCTATTCTTTTTGCGGATACAGACTAACATGGCTATTACTCTGAAACCTTTAAATTTTCGAGCACTTTGACAAGAAGATCAATATACTTTTATAGTCATTACTTTTGTCATCAGAACATCTGCTAATTCTACATCATCCTCTTTACAAAGACATGATCATCTCAAAAAACTATTGCTTCTAAAATAGTAATATGTTGGAAGCATATAAACTAACTAGCATTACTTTCTTTAAGATATTAGACTAAAGCTATTGGAGAATTTAGGACTAGTTTACCAGCAAATGTGGTCTGTAGTTAGTACGTTCTTCAAGCAGCTGTTCATTCCTAGACTCTCATTGTGCTACTGTCTCTTTTCTTGTGTTCTCATATCTAGGAATGTTCTTGTAACACTTGCACAGTGTACACTTCAGCTGTAATTTAATTTTTACCCTAAAATTTTCAGAATGTACCCTTCTTGTAGTGTGTTGAAGGTGTTAAGCACCTGCTTAGCTGATGGAGTTTTGGAGATTAAGAGCAGCAATAGGAAGCCAGGAATATCTGACCAGGCGGGTTTTTTTGGTTTGTAAAGACTGATTTTTGAGTGAACGTATGTCACTTGCCAGAAGACTTAATTTTCTCTCACTCAGTAGTTAATACTTTCCTTTTGAATTGGTTTGGTGTTATAATCCTATGAATTTGCCATTCTTGATACATAACAGTAACAGGAATATGCATTTTCTGTGTTTAAAACTAAAACTGATATTTCACATTCAGTTTAAAATTTAAAAAATAATACATTGTTGAAACCAGGCACACGTCAGAAAATTCAGAATTCTCGTTCCTACTATAAATGTAAGTCAGCCAAGTTGCGTGCGCACATGCATTAGAGAAGGAAGATTACCATATGCAGTAATACAGCATTAGCAAAGAAACTTCTATTTACTGACGTTTGTAAGCTTATTATAAAATAAGAGAAACAATGTCTACAACAAAATGTGTCCTCAATCATCACTATAGAGCTACTCTTTGTCTGGGAGGCTAGATCATGTTCTAAGTATCTATGTCACTGTGTTATCTGAGTGCTAAATACCATATTTTAGGATCACAAAAATCTTCTGTTCAGGACTTTAGTCTACCCCTTATACTATCGCCAGAGACCACCACTGTCACTGAACTATCTTGCAAGGAGTACTAGAGAGTAACTTTGTCTACGCTCTTCTCTTTCTATCAACATCATAAGAACAGCCATACCGGGTCAGACCAAAGGTCCATCTAGCCCAGTATCCTGTCTACCGACAGTGGCCAATGCCAGGTGCCCCAGAGGGAGTGAACCTAACAGGCTCTCCTGCCATCCATCTCCACCCTCTGACAAACAGAGGTGAGGGACACCATTCCTTACCCATGTAACAACTTTGAGGATACTAAAGCTTAGGGCTACCACAAAGTGTTGCTGCAACATTTTGTTGCATCAGCCTACAATGAAGGCTGGAAGTTGCGAGTGACTTTGATAGTCAGCAGATGAGCTTGTTAAATTGCCAGTGCCAGCTGCTCAGTGTGGATAACTTGAATGGGCTGTATCTGAAAGTTAGGGCGAAAATCTTTTTACTCACATAACATGTCTTGCTATTACAGTTTGTGTTGGTTTGTACATATTTTTAAATAAGGAAATCAACTGGCACATAGAGCATTTTTGTGAAAAGGTCAAATAACTTACCATCTAGGAAAGGTATGTAAATGGTTAATAAAACTAGTAACAGGTCTCTAAAAGATTTTGACACACATAAAAACACTTACTAAAAATGAACGGCTGTAGAATTTCAAAAATATTATGTCTGGTAGACAGTTATTTACCAAGGGATCAACTTTTTAAAGTAATTTAACAAAACTTACTGTTTTCAAGCTAAAATTTTCAAAGACGCCTACGTTCCACTTTCATCGTTCCTAGGTGTGTTAGAAACTTTTTATCTTCAGTGTCTGAAAAGCAAATAAATCATTTTGGCAAAATTATTGTTCCTAGTAGTATAGTCTGTTCAAAAGTGTGCATAACAAAGACTGGTTCAAGATTGTTTGAACTTTTAATCTCGGCCTTCAACTCCTCTTAACTGTAACTCCACTCTCTCTTGTAAGGGTGCCCAAAACTTTTCCATAGCATAAACTCCATTATAACAGAGGGATTGGCTTGTGACACTGCTTCCATGATTCACAGTTGCACAGACTATTTCCCCTTCCATTCAAAATTCCATAACCAGAGCCCCATGTATGCTACAGCAAGCCAGGCCTAAACTCTGCAGCCAAGTCTCTAGAATCAATGGGAATGTGCTGCAGCAAACTGAAAATTCTCTGGCTGTTTCATTTACATTAGGAACCATTTTTAACAAGTTCTGTTTATACATGTTCATATTTAATCAATTCAGTGGCCCCCGTGTTGTGATGAGACATGAGCTATGTAATTTAATGTCAAGATTAAAATTTGTAAGTGGGGGATTCACCAGCTCCCTGCATCTCCAGCGTTTGTATCTCCGGAGGGGTACAGGGATGAACCCCTGCCGGCGGCGCTGGGAGAGGGGCAACTGCTTTGCCCACCTCCCCCCAAATCATAGCCCAGGAGTCTGTGGCCGCAAGAAAAGCCCCTGGTGGCTGCATGCGGTCACGGTGGCCGCATTTGAGAAATGCTGCTTTAGGCTATATCTACAGTGGCACAGCTTCAGTGCTGCAGCTGCACTGCTATGGCGATGTAAGTGTAGCCACTCACTACAGCGAGAGGAGGGGTTCTCCTGTCACTATAGTTAATCCACCTCCCCGAGAGTTGGATTCTTCTGTCAACTTAGTGCCATCTACACCGGGGTTACGTTGGCTTAAATTTTTAGGGTTAGACCTAGCCTGATTCTTGTTTACACAAAGGCTGCTTTACCCAGAGAATCGGGCCCTATCTAGGTGTTTCTGCTAAAGGGATCAGCTGTGCAATGGTTAACGTTAACACTTGCAGTGTCAGCAGAGGTTTCAGAGTTCCACCTCCCTGAGGTGAATGTGGCAGTTAACATCTCTTAGACCAATTGTAACAGTCTGTCTGCAGACTCAGGAAGATCTGGAAGATAATACTGACTTGGCTTGCAGTTAGCTCATGATTTAGAGCAGTAGTTCTCAACCTTTCCAGACTACTATACCCCTTTCAGGAGTCTGATTTGTCTTGCGTACCCCAAGTTTCACCTCACTTAAACGACTTGCATACAAAATCTAAATATACAAATGTCACAGCACACTATTACTGAAAAATTGCTTACTTTCTCATTTTTACCATATAATTATAAAATAAATTGATTGGAATATAAATATTGTACTTACATTTCAGTGTATAGTATATAGAGCAGTATAAACAAGTCATTATCTGCATGAAATTTTAGTTTCTACTGACTTCGCTACTACTTTTTATGTAGCTTGTTGTAAAACTTGGCAGGTATCTAAATGAGTTGATGTACCCCTGGAAGACCTCTGCGTACTCCCAGGGGTACCCGTACCTCTAGTTGAGAACCACTGATTTAGAGGTTTTCTTTACAACCATGAGGGATAGAAACTATTTTTAAACTGAAAATTTAGATTATGGAACACGGTTCTGTGGTAAGGATCAATTCTATGGAAAATTCTTCAGCCAAACTACATCTACATGCAGCCCTGCCTTTAACATCCGTATTACAGCTATAGCAGTTGCTTATGTGGAAAAGTAATTTTAAAAAAAAGCATTTAATGTATTTTTAGAAGGGTATTAATGCAAATTATGAGCTAGAAATGAGGAGGCAGTATCGTTTTACCAGCCTGCTTTCGGTAGACCTCCAGCAAGTGCTTTGCAGGCCACCAGTGGTCTACAGTTGAGTCTGAGAACCACTGGGCTTGTCTACCCTACCAAGTTTTGTTGACAAAACTTATGTCGACACCCAAAAGTTGACAAAACAAATATCACCGAAGGGTGTTCACGCTTGCTCCCTCTGTCGACAGATCATGTCCACATTGGGGACACCATCATCGACAGGGTGAGCAATGCACTGTGGGAATGTATCCCACAGTGCAGTGTTGTGGGAAGGAAGAGCTGATCGGTGCGCATCTTGGGATTCTCTCCAAGTTCTCCCACAGCCCCCTCAACTGTCAAGAGCAGCATCATGAGTAGCTCTGTGAGCTCTCCGTGTTGAGGAATGGCAAAGCAGCACAGCAGTCTGCCTGCTGCTGTGTTCCTAGCGCAGGGAAGAACAGGAGCATTCCAATTATTTGCTCTTTGTTTGCTCCCCAAACGGAGCAGCACACAGATACTTCCCGGAGCTTTGAAAGGGGAGGGGCGCAAGCCTGCAGGGCAGCAGGGATCAAAACACTGAGCAGAGCAATCAGGGCAGGCATTGTGGGATACTGGCGGAAGCCAGTTCTGTTGACAAAACAATCAGCAGTGTCTGCACTGGCTCTTTGTCGACAATAAAGGGAGGGGAAAAGACAAGTTTTTTGTCGCCAAAACTGGGCGTTTTTCGTGACAAAAGTCCCATTGTAGTGTGTATGCTCTTGCTGTTTTGTCACCAAAAGGCAGTTTTTGGCGACAAAACTTGCCAGTTTAGACAAGCCCTCTGCTGTCCCAGCTCTCCAATTTCCAGTACAATATATGATTGTTTCTTGATGCTTGGACAATCCACCTGGCTGTTGTAATGGTTTTGTTTTCTTATCTTTAAGAAGTGATAGGCTAGCAGAGAGAGAGAACACACAATTGAAAACAAATAGAGTATCTGACAATCAGTGCTTTAATATGTGTGTGACACTATGCCCCATATTCTTCATAGAGATATTGTTGTGATATGAATATGGCATGACTAAGTTGTATGTTATGCAAGATGGGTCATGTGAGGTATCATTGGAAAGGTTATGATTTACTGAATATGATTTTCCTATTTGTGTGCATGTATCACTTTTGTATCTAAAGTTAGCAATATGGACTATGTATCAATTGCAAAAGTGTTTGCACCTGGGGAGTGCCCACCAGACAAAATGCAATCAGGCTGGCTGGTTAGTCAAGGGGCCATTAAGGAGAACAATAGGACTTTGAAGATGCTAATCTCCCACCTTCCTGAGAAGCTTCCTGGGATGCTGCTTTGACACTGCAGGGTCATGTGATCATGTCATCTGGTACTGGACCCCATCTTGGCCTGCTAGTATTTTTCCACTAATAGGGAGTGGGGACCAAACTGGGAAACAAAGGATTCCTGCCATATGTAAATCCTATTTAAGGCAGGGTGGTGAGTTAATCTAGGTCGGTTCCTCACTGAATCCCCGCCCAAGATGACTGCTGAAAACACCCAAGACTCATCTGGGGAAGAAAGCACTGGACCCAGGCAAGAAGGTGTCTGGCCTGTGAAAGGAATATCTGGAGTTCTAAGCTGCAAGTAAGAAGGGTTTGTCTACAAGAAACTCTACAACCTGCTTAAAACAACATTTAGGGTGAGAAATTACTACTTGTAGCCAGTTTCTTTAGTGTATCATGCTTAGTTTGCGTGTTTGCTCGGTAATCTGCTTTGATCTGTTTGCTATCCCTTATATTCACTTAAAATCTATCTTTTGTAGTTAATAAGCTTGTTTTTGTTTTCTATAAACCAGTTCGTGCAATTCATAACTGAGGGGTAAAAAGCTGTGCATATCTTCCGTCACATTGAGGAAAGGAGCGAATGTCATGAGCTTACGCTGCACAGTTTTCTGTGCAGGACAAGACAATTTTGGGTTTACCCTCCAGAGGGGGTGTGCACGTGAGTGCTGGACAATTCCCAAGCTGAGTTTTCCCA
Organism: Platysternon megacephalum; assembly: GCA_003942145.1. Lineage (NCBI taxonomy): Eukaryota > Metazoa > Chordata > Testudines > Platysternidae > Platysternon > Platysternon megacephalum. The sequence goes on along the minus strand of QXTE01000036.1, from coordinate 5,064,348 downwards.
CTCAAGCTGATCTCAGTGTCTGTGTCTTTCTGCAGCTGGGTGTGGCCCTACCTGTGTGTGTGTGCTGGAGGAGGCTTGAGGGCCTGGCACAGCAGGACAGGGTGAGGGAGCCCAGGCTGGTGGAACAGGCAGGCTCAGTGGTACCCCAGTACATCAAGTGGCACCCCAGGCAGGGGAACCCATCACAATGTATAATAGTGAAATTGTGATTTAAAGTTGGATTCAGTCTAACTGACTGAATGCAGTATAGCAATATCTAAGAAAGCTTTTGTCCAGACTTTTAATGTATATTTTCCTTGGGTCTTCTCAAAGACAGATATTTAGTTTGATATTGTTAATTTATTGATATATCTAGTGCATAATTGTTGAGCTGCCATTCTAAATCTATAACAATTACTGAAATGATAATGTGGATTGTAGCATTTCAACTGATGAGTAAACCATTCCAGTAAAACTGGCATGCAGCCACTTTGCTGTATAATAGTGTTTTTTATAAAGTATAACCATAGTAACTGATCTGGATGACATTGGGTAGCTGGTTGTTGCTGACTGCTGGAAATAAAACAGACTTTTTAGCAACACATGTGTAATGTTTGAAGGTAAAGTAATCCAAGATAAATGCCTGTGCTGTGTTGAGAATGCAGTATGAAGTACATCAAGCCAAGATTTGACTTAATGACTTATGAATCTAATCCTTCTGTGAAAGTGCTTCTTCATGATGAAAACAAAACCATATACGCTGGCAGCGTGTGCAGCAATTGTTGAAATCTGAAAAAAGTTAAATGCAAATTGAAAGGATTTGTATTGCAGATTAATAGAATGTGATATTAGTGGAAAACATAGGCTTTGTTGAAGGTTTTAAAAATCATAATGCTGCTAGAAATTTTTCTGGATGTGTTTATTTCACTGAAGAGTGTTGGGGGGAGATAGGAGAGGTGGGTGGGGGTTTAAATTTTCCCTTGCAGTTCCCTTTTAAGAGCATGAGAACCAGAAAATAAAGTGATTTTACTCTGGTTACTGTCCAAGCTGAGTGAAATGGAAAAACTACAGAATTGGGATAATTTAAAAAACAACACCCCCCCCCTCCCCCCCCCCACTGGCTTAACTAGAATTATAGTTTTCTTTTTCTTTCTTCCCTTTTTAAATGATCAGTACAACTGAGATCACACAGAATATTGGTCACATTATAAAAAAACTGTGAAGGATATGTATATTTAAAATATTACAAAAATGAATGGAAATAAAAACCTGAAGCAATAAGATGCATTAAGTATTTCTAGGATTCTTATATTTTGAAGCTCATAGGATGTACCTAATTGGGTGTTTTAAAAATTGTTAAAATTCCCTTACTTTTTTAAAAAACCTATACCACACATAACATGTCCTGATTACAAAAAAAGCTTTTATTTGACATTTTGTAAGGTTTAAAATCTTAGTTGATTATTTAAATTAGTTTAGTGAAGTAGTAGATGTTTGAGGAGAGAAAAAGAGCCTGAGAGGACAAACCCCATAAGGCATCTTTGGATCTTTCTTGCTGTTTTTTTCCATTGGAAGTCTCGTATATGGCAAAAGCCACCCTGCAAATAAAAACTGGGGAAAAAAACCAAATATTGTGTGTGTTGGAGAGAAGAGTAAGGGTTTGGTTTGGTAACTTTTTACTCTTCTAGCTGTATGCTGTAGCTTTCTAGGTACCTCAACAAAATAAATGTGATACTAAAACTGCAAAGTTTTCAATGCATTCATTATATCAAAATTTGCTTAAACAACTTTTATATATAAGATGTATGACATCTTATTGTTACAAAGTTAAAAGGAAGGCCTTCTTAAAAAATGCCATTTAAATTCAAGACTTGTAACTAAATCAATAGACTGTCAAAGAAAATGACAAACTGGTAAATTGATTTCTTTTCATTTTTAAGATAAAGATACTGATATAACTGTGAAGGATAACGCAGAAGATTTCTGTCTGCGAGATACACTGAGCATTGCATCAACAGACTCCTTTGTTTCAGCAGCTGAGGTAAGAGTCAGAAGTATTTCTTCTTTAACCATACTAGAATCTTTCTTTCATGAAAAATAAACAGATTACTAATGTTTCTCATTTCTTACTGTAAAAGCTACTAATTTTTGTGGGGAAAATAAATTGCATCTTACATGAAAAAAAGCCTCCCTTTGCAGACAACTTCCTAGTACTTTTTTTTACCTTGGACCAATGGAGTCACAATCACACTAATTCCTGTCCTCTTTGTTTTGCTTTCAAAACTGTCATTTTAGTGCTTTTTTTGGTCACCTGGTGGCACATTCCATGAGTTATCCATCCTTCTAAAAATGAATTGCTAACCAGTGTAAACAGCCATCCTTCTGGGTATCAGAGCTGGATATCTATGAAGACCTATAATGGTTCTGATTACTGAGGAAGCAAAATTAGATGGGACGGTACCAACCATCTAAATAACTGTATTATTTTCCCCCTGCCACCTACCCATAATCTAAAGGTTTTTGGGGAAGATGCTTCCCTTGTGAAGTGAATTATCTGAAATGGATCGCAATTAAACTCTTGATCATATGTAACAGTCCAAAATTCCCTGAGTTTGAAAGCTCAAAGTAACTTGCAGTGCTATGACTAAAAGTAATTTCTAACAAAGAATATATCTCCTGTGACTAGTTGCCCTTTCCTGTGATTTGGAGAAGAAGACTATCCAAGGTCCCTTCAGATGAGTGAGTGCTGTCAATTCAAGAGGATACAGAAAAAATAAGAGACCCTGTCATCTCCCATTTTTTACATGAGCTTTCCTACTATTTAAGCAGATATTCAGAGAGAATGCAGTCTGTTATCTTGTGTCTGCTTGGTAACAGGCAGGGGACACAGTCTTTCAGTAAGAGAGATTGATATGTTTTGTGGGGGAGATTCTTCCTATCCTGAGCCTAAAGTGACTCAGTCTCCTTAAGAAACACTGTTATAACTGGCAAGAACAATAGCCCTGGCTGTTGCCTTTCTAAATCGTCAAGGTAGTCTCACCATCTTGATATTCTAAAGCCACTAAAGGTATGTCTGCACTTCAATCAGGAGGTGAGATGGTAGCACAATAGGCATATACACAAGCTAGCGCTGAACAAGCTAGCTCACTAAAAATAGCAGTGAAGATTCAGTGGCATGCGCTTGCCACTTGAATATGTATCCAGGGTGCCATGCAGGCTTGTATTTGAGAGATTGATCTGTGCCACTGCCTGTGTTACTGTGGCTTCATTGCTGTTTTTAGTAAGCTAGATCAGGTATGCCTACCTGTGCTACAGTCACACCTCCTGACTGCAGTGCAGACATACCCTTAGTGCCAGTTCTGATTCCCTTCCTCCCAAAAGCACAGAAAATGGTGTAAGATGCTCTCTTCCTGTTCAGTTGTCTTGGCCACTTAGCAATCATACCCTGAACGTCGTGACCCCTCCCAGTGACATTCATTTGGGGATCCTACTTGTTACTTCCCTAGGAATGAAATTTCTGTTGGAAGAGGAAGTCTTTTGCCGCTTCCTTGATCTTCAGAAGTTCATAGGAAACTACAGATTTATCATTCAGAAGTGTATTGGGATATATTTTATTTCCCCACAGTTGTTTCTGTGGGAATAAACACCTTCAGGGCCTAGTTCTAGTTCAATCCAGATTGAGTAGTTCCACAAATAAGGAATGCATACTAAAAACAAAAAATCAATAAAGGACTACCCAGCATGAGTTAAATGGGTCTGATTACCAATTATGAGCCTCCTTGCTGTGGAAACACATTTGAAGCCTGGTAAATGAGAAACATCTTCATATGAATACCCTAGAGAGGAAGGTGATGAAGGCCCTTTGATGTTTAAAAGTGACTACAAAGTGTATAAACGGTGTTTTCAGCATTACATTTGAAATATCAGAACTTGCCTCCTCTACACCTCAACCTGCAAGAGGATTTTGATAGTCTTTAGAGGGTCTAGAACATCATAGCTGTAGGTTGAAACCCGAGCTGCAGTATTCCCAGCCCCTAACCATGGGGGAAGGGGATGTTCCATCTTTACCTCAGCCACAGTTTTCATTGTCCCCAAAGTTGTCTAGAGCAAACCAGAGGTAACTCTGTGAGCTGAAATTACTAATGTTTTTGGAGGGGTTACTATTTTGGAGATATCTGACACAACTGGAGGGGGGGAGGGTGTTGAATTGTCTTTTATACATCTTAAAAGCCTCCCTTTAAAATTGGAAGAAAAAAAAAACTTTTCAGAGATTTAATAGTTCACCTTTCAGGCAGCCCAGTTTTGGGAAACCAATCCTATTTGATGTGATGCCCCTGGCCCGGTCACATGTGGGGTTTGAACTCGAGACTTCTGGATCTAAAAGTGTGAACCGCCACAGCTTGAGCTAAAGGATCTGGTTCGTTAACTTATTGGCAGTATCATACTCAAGTATCTTCATGTGGTCTAGTCATAAGAGAAGGGTGAAGAATTAAACTGTGTTAATGTGGGTTATCTAATTCACACGCGCGCACGGACTTTTAAAAAAAGGATATATTTCCAAACTAGGCAACAAGGCAGCCATCTTTTCTGATGGATGAACCTGCCCTTGCTTCCAGTAGAAGCTTGTCCTGTCTCTGGGAAGAGAAACACTTAAAAAAAAAAAAAAAAAAAAAAAGTGAGGCAATCTGTTGTTCATATAGGAGAATTAACAATTATTACTTCTCAGTGTATTTCAGCTATTGGTAAAGAATTGTGATCACCGAGGAGTAGGTTGTATTCTTCATGGGGTTGGAATGAACCACAAGTTTCTACATTCTGCTCCTGGGTATGGAGTCTACTTATCCATTATTGTCTGTAGCTATTGTACATCTTCCCTCTTGTTCTATTTCTTTGCAAGACAAACTGTTCTTTCATCTTGTTCTTTGATTTTAGTTAATCTTACTAATCATCCTGAATTATACATTCTCTTGTTAGTGGTTTGTAAGAGTCGGACAGTACTTTCTTAGGAATTTTTTGGCAAAGCTATGAATACGTCTTTTAAAATCTTGGAGGTAGTGTGCCTCAGGGACTTACAAATTATGGAGTTAGTGCTCCCTTTGGTGCTAGCATGAGAGGTTCTCTTTAAGAAACATTCCATGCTCTATATGTTATTAATTCTGTCTGAGTTTCAACATTGTAGTATCTGACCCTTTGTGGCAAGACTTAGCTCCACTGTGTTAAAAATGAAGCTGTGAAGGTTGCATGTTAGAGCTTCAGTGTTTCTCACCTTTTGGATTCCGAGAGTAGTTTTGTGATGGAATTGTGGCAAATTTCCCTTTTCAAATTACTAGTCAAGTTTATTGTTCCTTTTGAAGCCCCTCAAGGTTTTATCTGGACCAGGAAATTATATTGGGAAACTTTTGCCCTTACCTTGTTTCTGAGAGAGAATTTGACTGACCATTCCTAGACATTAGGAACTTTAAATTGTGTTATGGTGAGAAAGGGAAAGAAGAAATGGGCAGATGAGATGACATTGTTACAGATGTATTTTCAAAGATTATTCATTGGTACAGGCACCTTTTTCAAGTTAAAGTTAGAGCACATTCCCCTCTGGCTCAGATATCTTTGTAAGCTAAGAGAAGTCAGTCAGACATAGAAGAAATTTTCAAGCCAACTGCCTGATCCTACTTGCATTCCTTTGCCAGACATTATTTCTCAGAGACATTAACTTCCACTGAAGCAGCTTTTGCACACACGTGTCACGACAGTTGTACCCTTTTAATTTTCCTGTCCTAGTTAATTGCTGGTGGATTGACACTTAGTTTGAGTGGTAGATACAGCTAAAGAAATGTAACTACACATTTTGTTTCTTGCTTTTAGACCCAGTAACCTGATTCCTGTTTACACTGTGTTGATTATAGAAACAAAATACATTATTTGGGAGGGTCCTGCTCTTTATGCTTTAAAAGACTTTCTTGAAATCTACAACTGGAAGGTATTTGAAGAAAGTACCATTTAATTTATTCCATACAATCTGAGTGAGACCACATCCATAAGTTCTAGACTCAATTTGAAATAAAAGTTCCAGGGGCGGGTGGACACTCATGAGGAATGGGGCTGGGCCTGAAGGTTGTGTGGAAGGTGAGTTCTGGAGACCACAGGCACTCTGACCCAGATCCTCAGCTATGTTACAGTGCTACTCAGACTTTAAAAATATCTGTGTGCTCTTCAAGTTTTAGCGGTTGCTTGGGAACAGTTCAGTCTCAAGTAGGGGCTATGGTTGGCTATAGTGGCCACCAAGGAGCCATTTTGGTAGCTGAGAATAGCCAGCAGTCCCCGGGCCATACTCCCTTCTCTGGTTCCATTCCTGTGAGAGAGCCTGCTCTGTACTGACAGGAATTCTCGAGGGGGGCAGGAAGCTACAGACCCTTTTTGTTACCAGAGCGGGGTCATGAATAGACCCTTTGGTTCTTCATGGCTTCCAAGAGCATTTTGTCTTTTCTTCCTGCCTTTCTGGGACAAACAAGACATACGGGATGTGGTTTAACTAGGCTGCAACTTTATTAATTTAACTCATCTGGGAGCTATGCAGCAATATATTGCCCAATGCAGATCATCCTTCCCTCCATAATCTGTTCCACCTGGTGGAGGACTGCTGTCAGTCCCCTTTTCCCCTCACCTCTCCACATCTGGTCCTAACCCATTGCTGGGACGCATCTGTCCTTCAGGGGCCGGGGAAAAGAGTGTTGTCTCCTCCCTGTGCCACACAGTAGGAACCCCAGCCCTGTTCCCCAGCTGCTGCTTCTAACTCCACTTCAGATTCCAGTTTAGCAGACCCCCTGTCGAACAAGTATCTGCACTCAAAAAAGATATACTGGCACTAGAAAAGGTTCAGAAAAGGGCAACTAAAATGATTAGGGGTTTGGAACGGGTCCCATATGAGGAGAGATTAAAGAGGCTAGGACTCTTCAGCTTGGAAAAGAGGAGACTAAGGGGGGATATGATAGAGGTATATAAAATCATGAGTGATGTGGAGAAAGTGGATAAGGAAAAGTTATTTACTTATTCCCATAATACAAGAACTAGGGGTCACCAAATGAAATTAATAGGCAGCAGGTTTAAAACAAATAAAAGGAAGTTCTTCTTCACGCAGCGCACAGTCAACTTGTGGAACTCCTTACCTGAGGAGGTTGTGAAGGCTAGGACTATAACAATGTTTAAAAGGGGACTGGATAAATTCATGGTGGCTAAGTCCATAAATGGCTATTAGCCAGGATGGGTAAGAATNGGTACGGCCGTCTTATGTTCACTGGACACCTGCCAAGTTGCAACAACTTGAACTTCACCCTTGCCTTCTAACCAGCCCACTAGGTTCCTGGGCTGCTATGGGAAAGGCAAAAATAGCCCTGGCCAGTCTGGCAATGAGGGGAAAGTCCTTGTCAGTCCCAAAAAAGGCAAGTAGCACAATACCCACATCAGACCCCAAAAATCCTGGTCCTAACCTCAGAGTGGGAGCTGTTTTTCTGGTCATGAGATGGAGCCCCAACCAGGGGAAGAGGGCTTATGTGCCTTCTTTTTGGGTGTATAGGACCATATGGGCTTCCACTTCACCCCCTAGACTGAACCACTGCACCCCCAGTCATCTCCCAAACCCATGAGGCAGCTGATCCACCCATTAGAAGGGTGGGGGGTGACTCTTCAAGAAGCTAGACAACACTCTTTCCCTTGCCTTTCCAGACAAAGCCCCCCATTTCTGAGGCTGCTGGAATGCATTGATGGCTTTGGACTTAAAATTTATTACATAGATTTTTTTTTTTTAAGTTCTGATTCCAGAAATCCTGCTGCTAAAAACCAAGCCACAATAGAGGTAAAACACCTCTTTTTATTGACCTCTAATTTTATGAAAGAACTGCATGTTCATCAGTACACTTGCTTCTAAATTTTGATTAAATAATTGTCACAAAATTATTATTTTACTAATAGATTTGCCTCCTTTTGATTTTGACTTGGATATTTTTTACTTTATTAATTTAGATTAATATTAGTACAGAACTAGGATAAAATGCTACAGTTTCACTGTTAGGAACATTTTAAAGTAATTTCATATTTTCTTTGTTATGAAAGCGTTATGACTTATTTTTCATATCTGGGAAAGTGAAAACACTGTTGGTACCCTGTCTAGAGCATTTCAGGTCTTTAACTCTCCCTTACAGACAATTAAGTAAAATAGAAATACTCTATAGCTGTAATAACTAACTTATAAATTATCTCCTTTGTCTACATGTGTTGACTTGACTGGAATGTGTCAAGAAAGCAGTTGCTTTCTCATAGGGTTCAGCTGTTGTAGTGTGTGTTGCTATTTTATTTCATCTGCAAAGTATAAGAAGGAGTTATTAACTACAGGTAACATTGGACCTGATACAAATCCCATGGAAGTCTGATCAGGCCTCATGTTACCTGTATTCCTTCTCCTGCTTTGCGGGTGAAATAAAGCATAGGGGAGTCTGTTGACTTCAGTAGGCGTTGGATTGGACCTTTTAACATTAGTATGATTCAGTATGTCCTATTATATGCTTTTTCTTTTTGAAAATATTTACATTAAAGTTTGAAAAATACCTTTCTATAAACACTGTTAGGCTGTAACACTGGAAAACAGATTCTATATGGAGTAAGATTTTTTTCTTATTCTGAAACTAGCGGAAAAACTTGCATAACAAGTATGTTTATACCTCAAATATGAAAAATACTAGAAAATCTGTTTATTCCTACCACTGCTAATCAGCTAAAATATTACTTACAACTTCTCAAGTACACATTTGACAATCTTCACATAAAAGAACTTGTTGCTTTCTTGGTTAAATAAGATAAAGCAACTTTAGAGAGTAACACTGTCAATTCTCTAAACATGTTTTAGGCTATTTTGTTACTATGAATATGATGCTATTGTTAACTAGTATCAAAACTTTAATCTGATATGTTGTCACAGCTGCAGATCTATTTCAGGAAGTCAGTTTATCCTAGTCCATTCTGCTGAACCAGCAAATAAACAATACAGGACAAAGATTTAAAACTCTTCAGACAGAACTGTTAATTTTCATGCTAGTTTAATTGCTTGTAAATTGCTCTAAGTATATTATCTTACCAATTTTTTTAAAGTTTTTATTCTTCACTTATTCTCTTAAGTACCCAGTCTTGCTTTAGAACCCAGTTCAGGAAAGCATCTCTCTTCAGGACAATACTTACACACACTAAGTCCCATTGAAATCAGTGGAATTTAAACACATGCTTAAGTGCTTTCATAGAATCATAGAATCATAGAATCTCAGGGTTGGAAGGGACCTCAGGAGGTCATCTAGTCCAACCCCCTGCTCAAAGCAGGACCAAACCCAACTAAATCAGCCCAGCCAGGGCTTTGTCAAGCCTGACCTTAAAAACCTCTAAGGAAGGAGATTCCACTACCTCCCTAGGTAACCCATTCCAGTTCTTCACCACCCTACTAGTGAAAAAGTTTTTCCTAATGTCCAACCTAAACCTCCCCCTCTGCAACTTGAGACCATTACTCCTTGTTCTGTCATCTTCTATCACTGAGAACAGTCTAGATCCATCCTCTTTGGAACCCCCTTTCAGGTAGTTGAAAGCAGCTATCAAATCGCCCCTCATTCTTCTCTTCTGCAGACTAAACAATCCCAGTTCCCTCAGCCTCTCCTCGTAAGTCATGTGCTCCAGCCCCCTAATCATTTTTGTTGCCCTCCGCTGGACTCTCTCCAATTTATCCACATCCTTCTTGTAGTGTGGGGCCCAAAACTGGACACAGTACTCCAAATGAGGCCTCACCAGTGCTGAGTAGAGGGGAATGATCACATCCCTCGATCTGCTGGAAATGCCCCTACTTATACAACCCAAAATGCCATTAGCCTTCTTGGCAACAAGGGCACACTGTTGACTCATATTCAGCTTTTCGTCCACCGTAACCCCTAGGTCCTTTTCTGCAGAACTGCTGCCCAGCCATTCGGTCCCTAGTCTATAGCAGTGCATGGGATTCTTTCGTCCTAAATGCAGGACTCTGCACTTGTCCTTGTTGAACCTCATCATATTTCTTTTGGCCCAATCCTCTAATTTGTCTAGGTCCCTCTGTATCCTATCCCTACCCTCCAGCGTATCAACCACTCCTCCCAGTTTAGTGTCATCTGCAAACTTGCTAAGGGTGCAGTCCACACCATCTTCCAGATCGTTAATGAAGATATTGAATAAAACCGGCCCCAGCACCGACCCTTGGGGCACTCCACTTGATACCGGCTGCCAACTAGACAAGGAACCATTGATCACTACCCGTTGAGCCCGACCATCTAGCCAGTTTTCTATCCACCTTACCGTCCATTCATCCAGCCCATACTTCTTTAACTTGCTGGCAAGAATACTGTGGGAGACTGTATCAAAAGCTTTGCTAAAGTCCAGAAATAGCACATCCACTGCTTTCCCCTCATCCACAGAGCCGGTTATCTTATCATAGAAGGCAATTAGGTTAGTCAGGCATGACTTGCCCTTGGTGAATCCATGCTGACTGTTCCTGATCACTTTCCCCTCCTTTAAGTGGTTCAGGATTGATTCCTTGAGGACCTGTTCCATGATTTTTCCAGGGACTGAGGTGAGACTAACTGGCCTGTAGTTCCCTGGATCTTCCTTCTTCCCTTTCTTAAAGATGGGCACTACATTAGCTTTTTTCCAGTCGTCCGGGACCTCCCCCGATCGCCATGATTTTTCAAAGATAATGGCCAATGGCTCCGCAATCTCATCGGCCAACTCCTTTAGCACCCTCGGATGCAGCGCATCCGGCCCCATGGACTTGTGCTCGTCCAGCTTTCCTAAATAGTCCCGAACTACTACTTTCTCCACAGAGAGCTGGTCACCTCCTCCCCATACCGTGCTGCAGAGTGCAGCTGTCTGGGAGCTGACCTTGTCTGTGAAGACAGAGGCAAAAAAAGCATTTAGTACACTAGCTTTCTCCACATCCTCTGTCACTAGGTTCCCTCCCTCATTCAGCAAGGGGCCCACACTTTCCTTGACTTTCTTCTTGTTGCTAACATACCTAAAGAAACCCTTCTTGTTACTCCTAACATCTCCGGCTAGCTGCAACTCCAAGTGTGATTTGGCCTTCCTAATTTCACACCTGCATGCCTGAGCAATACTTTTATACTCCTCCCTGGTTATTTGTTCAATCTTCCACTTCTTGTAAGCTGTTTTTTTGTGTTTAAGACGAGCAAGGATTTCACTGTTAAGCCAAGCTGGTCGCCTGCCATATTTACTTTTCTTCCTACACATGGGGATGGTTTGTTCCTGCAACCTCAATAAGGTTTCTTTAAAATACAGCCAGCTTTCCTCTACTCCTTTCCCCCTCATGTTATTCTCCCAGGGGACCTTGCCCATCAGTTCCCTGAGGGAGTCAAAGTCTGCTTTTCTAAAGTCCAGGGTCTCTGTTCTACTGCTCTCCTTTCTTCCTTGTATCAGGATCCTGAACTCGACCATCTCATGGTCACTGCCTCCCAGGTTCCCATCCACTATTGCTTCCTCTACTATTTCTTCCCTGTTTGTGAGCAGCAGGTCAAGAAAAGCTTTTCCCCTAGTTGGTTCCTCCAGCACTTGCACCAGGAAGTTGTCCCCTACACTTTCCAGAAACTTCCTGGATTGTCTGTGAGCTGCTGTATTGCTCTCCCAGCAGATATCAGGGTGATTAAAGTCACCCATGAGAACCAGGGCCTGTGATCTAGCAATTTCTGTTAGTTGCTGGAAGAAAGCCTCGTCCACCTCATCCCCCTGGTCTGGGGGTCTGTAGCAGACTCCCACCACGACATTACCCTTGTTGTTCATACTTCTAAATTTAATCCAGAGACACTCAGGTTTTTCTGCAGTTTCGTACTGGAGCTCTGAGCAGTCATACTGCTCTCTTACATACAAAGCAACTCCCCCACCTTTTCTGCCCTGCCTGTCTTTCCTGAACAGTTTATATCCATCCATACATGATTTCCTGAATCAAGGCCATAATCCTTACTTGGGCTAACTCCCATTGTAGTCACTAGGGTTTCCTCCAATAGGGACCACAGAAAAAGCCCACCCAGGAGTATATTTTTCTCATCAATATGCATGTAGAACTTCTTCTGCCACCACTTACAGAGATGTATCCTCAATGATGGAAAAATGGGCCCATAATTTTTTTTTCTTAAGTTGAAGATAAATGTAACATTATCATCTTAAAACTTAATGTTAAGGAAAGACTGTATTTGAAGGAAACATTGTAACAGTTGTTTGTCTAACTTTGAACATACACCTCTACCCCGATATGACGCTGTCCTCGGGAGCCAAAAAATCTTACCGCATTATAGGTGAAACCGCGTTATATCGAACTTGCTTTGATCCGCCGGAGTGCGCAGCCCCGCCCCCCCCGGAGCGCTGCTTTACTGCGTTATATCCGAATTCGTGTTATATCGGGTCGCGTTGTATCGGAGTAGAGGTATATCTAGAAGACAGAGACATAAATATGTTAAAAACCCAGATAGAGTATATTTTAATTTTTGTAAAACTTAGTTTTATTTAAGACACTTCTAAATTAGGATTTTGATGCCTAGAAGTGCAAAATGTCTTTTCAGGCAATCTGCAGTAATATTGTAAAGTAAATTTTTTTGAAATTGTTAAAATGTGTGTTCTAGCCATTTAGTAAATGGAAAAATGTTTGCCTCTACAGTTTTTTGGATAGATAATAAGAATGATGTAATGTTTGTAATGAAATGGCAACTGTTTAACCTACCAGCCACTGCTATGCAAAGTGAAAAATTATGATATTCCTAACATAGGATGCTCTACATTAATGTTTTTTGAATGGTTTAAATATTATTTTATTTAATAACATTTTGTGGGATGGATAATGATGCATTTCTGTAGTAATGTCAGCCAAAGGTTTAAACTCAAATATTAAAAACCGTAGACAGAGAAGAGACTTTTTTGGCACCCAAAGTAAAACACTGGATTGTAATGTCTTAATCATAGGAAATGTGTTTTAGTAATTAAGAGCCACGTTTACTAGGAAAATAACAGTGATTTTTTTTTTATAACCGTTCCCAGCTTTCTTTATGATGTGATCCTCTTGCCCCTTTCAGTGCCTCATCATCAATTTATTCTTCGTGACCAGCAGAGAGACATTTCCTTTCAACAAACCCTATGGGTTTAAGTATTCAAATTCAAAACAAACTAATCTGAACCTGTTTTACAATTTAACTCTTCGGAAGCTCAAATCTGAAACCATAGCTTTCATATTAAAATCCACAATGTTCTAGAATGTTGTTTTTGTTTTTAGTGTTGAATGTTGACCAGTTATAGATATAGTTAACCAACATAGAAAAGGATATTCCTTTCATCAGAGTATCAAGCAGACTTTGAATTAATTTATTTTACTTTTAAAATCATTTTAGCAAGTTAGTTAATAAGCTTTAACAAAAAATGTCTTTCAGCTTACTGAACACAGAGAGATCCGAAATACCTATGGTCTAGAGTCTCTTTGCCATTGTCCATTATATGAAGAAGCTATGCACTTAGCAGAAGAGGGCAACATTTATTCCAGAATATTAAGGTATTGATTTGTATTTACTGATTAACTTCCAAGAAAAGCCAAGGAATAAAGATAAATACTCTACATAATACTGCATTTAATTCCCTAATCTCAGAGTAATGGATGATATTTCTAAATAAATCCTAGTCAAATTGTACTGTGCTTCTGTTTTTTAAATATAGTTTATAAGTTTTTTCCATTTTATGTAGGACTGAAATGTTGGAGTGTTTGGGGGACAATGACTTTCTTGCCAAGCTTCACTGTATTCGACAGGCTTTTCAGGTAAATACTTAGTTATCAATGTGGTGCGCACACACATTCTCTCTTTCTTCTACAATATGTATAACTTAAATGGAGCAGAGTTAGATCGAAGCTAAGAGTTTTTGTCTCACCCTACTTCTGCAGTGACCTATTTTTAGTGTAATAGTTATATATTGTAATTACTGAATGCTGTTTATGAGAGCAGCATATTATTTTTTAATATTCAGTTCACTGAAGGAGTGAGATTCTTTTATGTTTTGAGAACTATGAACTTTTGGGGGCTTTTTCATTACTTTTAAAGCATTTTGAGTAACATTTTATCTACTTCAGAACGTTGTTGCATTCGGGTGTCTTCAATTTAAAGACTAACAGACATATTGGAGCATAAGCTTATGCTCCAATACGTCTGTTAGTCTACAAGGTGCCACAGGACTCTTTGTTGCTTTTTACAGATCCAGACTAACACAGCTACCCCTCTGATACTTCAATTTAAAGGACATGCTTAAGTACCTTTCTGAATCAAGGCCAATATGTTAAGACAAAATGAATGGCCTCTTTGATAATGATGTGAATCACTGGATGGGAGACTCATCTTTTTGGGTATCCTTGGAACCTTTGCTTCCTGGATGGGTTAGAAGTATTGTACTTGCATACTGTATTAATATCAAGCATTTCTTAATTTGATTTGACTAAAGAAACTAATAGCCTCATTTAGTGCAATTCTCTTTATAAATAAATTGTGTACTTATAGGTCTGTATTTCCTGGAAATTTTTCCAGGTAATTCTTTCAGAAACAGCTAACAGAATATTTCTTGCTGAGAGTGGAAGAAAAATTTTGTCTGCTTTAATTGTGAGAGCTCGAAAGGTAAATTCCTTTTTTGTTGTTACTTTAGTGTATTCATTGTAACCAGAGATCAAAGTTAATTTCTTCACATGGTTATATAATATGGAGATATACCTATCTCATAGAACTGGAAGGGACCCTGAAAGGTCATTGAGTCCAGCCCCCTGCCTTCACTAGCAGGACCAAGTACTGATTATACCCCGGATCCTTAAGTGGCCCCCTCAAGGATTGAACTCTCAACCCTGGGTTTAGCAGGCCAATGCTCAAACCACTGAGCTATCCCTCCCCCCAAAGGTCCTAGAGTTAACCATGATAATTCTCTGGGCATATTAAAAACAAACAAACCCAAAACACTTGCCTTTTAAGAGTTTAGAACTAAAACAAGTCATCCTACTAGGAAATATGACATTTAACTGGCTTTATTTCACAGAATCCAAAGAAATTTGAAGAGGTCTTTGATGAAATGATACATTTTTTAGAGCAAACAGACCACTGGGATAATACTGAAATGGAACTTGCTGCCAGGGGGGTAAGTTTGGATTTCTGTAGTGCTTTTTTCCTCATTAAACTTGATTACACAACCTGTTTCCCTTCTCAAAATTGATATTTATTAATTCATAAGTATCAGAAATCCAGCTGCTTTTTATACTTTAGATGATTTAGAGAAATGTGCTTCAACTTCTTTTTTAAAACCTCTGTACCGCTGAGTTGCAATGTCAGGGTTTTTTCCATTAGTGAAATGCTTTTTAATGTTACCTAAATAACTTAAGATGATAAATCTGCCTGATATATGTAGAGTATGGAATTCTGGCTTATGCTCTATTCCAGTATTGAAAGAGAAGTTAAGTTATTTTGATCTTATTCTAATTGAATGCAGGTGAAAAATCTAAATTTTTACGACATTGTTCTGGACTTTATATTAATGGATTCCTTTGAAGATTTAGAGAATCCACCCACATCTATACAGAACGTAGTAAACAACCGCTGGCTAAATTCCTCTTTTAAAGAAACTGTAAGTGGTTTTTAAAATTTCTTATACTATGATTCTTATGGATTATTTCAACCGATAGGAGACATGATAAAATTACATTAGTTTCAACATTCCTTTCTAAAATTTTTAAATGAGTATACTATTGGGAATAGATACCTGTCTCTTAAAGATTAAAATACCAGCATCTGTAGCAACTAAACTCATCCTTTTTATCCATGGGGTACGAACAATGCAAGTAACCACAATGGGTGGCTTCAACTCTGATCTGGGGAGACCTTTGTCAGAGGTAATTCCATTTCCAACCATAGCTGAGTCCTAAAATACACCTGAGCAAAAACTACTACGCTGTGTCAGCCTTGCAAAATCTTAATTTAAAGTTTACCAGACTTACTTGCCAGCCCTTTGCCATGACGATTGATTATAATGGAAAAAACTGTTGTACTCACTTGGCAAAAATAACTATTTGCCCTGGATGAGTAGAATTTTGCAGGGCTGGTGTATATGTTAGTCACATTTGAAATAAGACATACTGATTTATGGGGGAAATGTATTAGTTCATATCCTAGAATTGTACTGGTCAGGTATGGAAAAGTAGCAGTCGTTGTAAAATATACAAAGACTCAAACATTCATAACATTTTCAGAAATGTATTTTAGGTTTTTTCATAGGTGCATCAGCCTGTTTTGCTTGCTAGAAAATGTTCATAATAACTGAGCTTATCCATGCATGTTTGAAGGAAGGGATTGTGGTGTGGCCAATTGTTCATAGGTGAGAGATGTTGCTGTCATTGCATCTATTTAGAACTATAAACTGCTGGTTTTCCTTTTTTATTTTTTACCCTTCAATTGAAATATTTCTTCTACAGAAAAAAGGTAAGGCACATATTTTTTGTAGCATATGTGGTAAAGTTGTGTTTTGTGAGTAGCAAGTTTCCTTATGGTATTGAAGTAGCATCACATTCCATCAGAATGTTATGTGCTGTGGTGGGAGGGAGCCTAGATTTGCCATCAATATGTTGTATTGCTCAGATCCTTATTTAGACAAAACTCCACAGCTGTATGCAAAACTATTTCAAGTATTCTTTCTTAAAGTGAAAAAGGCCATTACCATGTATTCATATGCTTCCTTTTAAAATCTGAGATAGTTATGGTTTTGGAACACACATTTTGGCACACAACATACTGTGTGTCAGCAAGGTTGAATTTAAGTTTTGCTAATGTTAAATTGTGAAAAAAAAGTTAGGCTTAGTAATTCAAATACAATTTGGCACCAATGCAAAATGGGACAGAATTTCTGGGAAAGAATACACAATTTCATTTTTTTAAATGTAAACATAAGAAATATGAACTGATAGTAAAATGAGCTATTCACAACAGATGACATTTTATGTTTGAATTTATGCTATCACAGCATTAAAATTAAGGAAATAACTGGTCTTCAAATGCAAGATCCTATAGTCTTTTTAAATAGTCAGTTTTCTTGTGTAAAAGTTACGTAAATAATTTCTTCTTATATTTAGGCTGTGGCTTCAAGCTGCTGGTCAGTACTGAAGCAAAAAAGGCAGCAAATGAAGGTAAATTGACTTGAGATCTAATCTGAAGCCTGTTTAATTTTATAATTCAGAGATTCTGACCAAACCTGAGTGACCAACTCTTAGCATGACTTCAAACTCAGAGTATTCTATGTGCCATCAAAGAAATAAATTACAAAGTCTTGATCCTGCAGAAACTTAAATGTGTACATGTGTAAAGTCTACCATGTCAATCAATGTGGATTCATGGAAGATAAGATGACAACTCATGTGCAATGTTCCCTCTAATCTTTTCCATCCATGTGTGGAATTAATTTTGTTATGTGCACCAATATCAAGGTAACGTGCGGATGTGCGCCACTAGTAGAAAGAAAAAACCTAGATAGAATTTTTTTTTTTTTAAGTTACCATAGGAATAATTACTCCAGCCACGACAGGTTAGGCATTTTAACTTACTTATCAAAGAATTAAATTTAAACATGAGAGAAATAAAAATTATGAAATGCATAGACTAGTCAAAAAACTAAAATAACAGCACTTCGATAGAATAAAATTACAGAGAATATATGTGCATTGCAGGAAGTATCAAGAAGTAACAACAACAATACAAGTTATGTGTTGGGAGGTGAGTGTGAAAGACTCTGTGTGTTTGTGTGTGTGTGTGTGTGTGTGTGTGAGAGAGAGAGACACACACACACACACACACACTGTGGGGTGGGTGGGTGTGTATGTGTGACGTAAGGAGCTTACATCGACCTGACTTTGTCAGTGTCCACACTACAGCCTTGCTCCCGCCGATGTAAGTGCCGTACTACACCGACATCATAACTCCACCTGCATGAGAGGCATAGCACTTATGTCCGTTTAGTTAGGGCAACACAGTATACACTGTGCGTTACTTACATCGGCTCCTGGCCTGTCATCCCAGGGAGTGGGGGCTCCAGCTAGAGTCCAGCTGCCCACCAGGCTCCCAGCTTCTAGCTGGGCTGCTGCCTGGGGTTCCCGCCAAGAGCCTGGCTGCCCCTGCCCAGCTCCCCACTGGCAGCAGTTTTGCCTCCCGGACTCCTGGCAGAGCTGAGAGCTGGGCGGGGCGGGGCTCTCAGTCCCCTACACTGTTCTTCTTAAGTTGGTGGAAGGGCTCCTGGTGAGGAGGCGCATGACTGACAGAAGGAGGGTAGTGTGGACATGCACTATAAGTTGACCCAACATAGGTCTGCTTAAGTTAGTAGTGTAGACATGCCCTGAGGCTTGAAGACACACTTACAAGGGAGGCAGAATGTTTTAGTGGGTAGAGCACAGAATTTGGAGTCAAGATCTGGCTCTAGTCCTTTCTGAATATAAGTACTTACATGGCTCCCAGTACCATATTATCTAAATCAGGGGTGGGCAAACTATGGCCCGCGGGCCACATCCGGCCTGCGGGACAGTCCTGCCCAGCCCCCGAGCTCCTGGCCCAGGATGCTCGTCCCCGGCCCCTCCCCCGCTGTTCCCCCTCACCTGCAGCCTCAGCTTTCTCGCTCCACCGCTGGCACAATGCTCTGGGCGGCGGGGCTCTGAGCTCCTGGGGCAGCGCAGCTGCAGAGCCCAGCCTGACCCAGTGCTCTGCGCTGCGTGGTGGCGGCGCGGCTCCAGCGCAGCCAGCCACCTGTGCTCCAGGCAGCGCGGTAAGGGAGCAGGGGGGTTGGATAGAGGGAAGGGGAGTTTGGGGTGGTGATCAGGGGGCGGGGGTGTGGATGGTGGTCGGGGGGGAAACGGGGTTGAATGGGGGCAGAGGTCCTGGAGGGCAGTCAGGAAGGAGGTGGGGTTGAATGGGGCGGCAGGGGACAGGGATTCCCAGGGCAGTCAGGGGACAGGGAAAAGGGGTGGTTGGATTGGGCAGGGGTCCCGGGGGGGCCGTCAGGAATGAGAGGAGGGGTTGGATGGGGCGGTGGGGCTCCGGGGGCAGTCAGGGGACAGGGAGAAGGGGTGTGTGAATGGGGCAGGAATCCCAGAGGGGCCGTCAGGGAACAGGGGGGGTTGGATGGGGCAGGAGTCCCGGGGGGAGGGGGCAGATAGAAGGTGGGGGCCGGGCCACGACCCCTTCCCCTAACAGGCCCTCCAAACAATTTACAAAACCCGATGCAGCCCTCAGGCCAAAAAGTTTGCCTGCTCCTGATCTAAATGCTAAGGAATTCAAAGTATTTATCCTCACAGCATTCCTGTGTGAGGTATGGAGGTACCATTATCCCCAAATTTTACACAAGGGGAGTTGAGCCATAGAGACTAAGTGACTTGCCCAAGATTATGCAAGTAGTCTGTGGCAGAGTAAAGAATTTAATCTAGTTGTCCTGAATCTCAGCTAGCACCCTGAGTGTCCTTTCTCTGCCACTGACTTCTGATCTCAGGCAAATCATGTTGGCCATTCTTAACAAATCCATTCTTCAGAAGGTTGCCTTCACTTGTAATGATACTCTTTGTAAAAGATCATTTAAAAATCATACTGTCTGAATAAGTGACAGGAATCTTTAGTTATCACATCACTGTATCAATATAGTTCTTCTTTGAATGGTTGCAGACTTGTATTCCCCTTAGATGTGCACACCCCCAGCACACCAAAGCCGGAAATGTTTGCAGAACCAATAGAGATGGCGCTTGTGCTCGGTGGCACTAGCCCCTCACCAGACTATTTAAGGGCAGCACCACCCCAAGC
This sequence comes from Platysternon megacephalum, assembly GCA_003942145.1. NCBI lineage: Eukaryota > Metazoa > Chordata > Testudines > Platysternidae > Platysternon > Platysternon megacephalum. Next base: position 5,044,477 of record QXTE01000036.1, on the reverse strand, counting down.
CCCCTCAGGTTCTTTTCACCACCTGTAGCTACAGTTGGTGCATTCTATGTGGTGGTTTACCTCATGTTTTTTTCTCAGTTTCTCTGGGAATTTATTGTATATAATTCATTGTTAGTTATTATAGCTTAGTAGTTACCTTTAGATTTAGTTACAGTAGTTTGGATAGATAGTTGCCCTGGGCAATGCCCTCACTGGGATTTAAACATTGACTATCCCCAGTAGTGACCCCCACACTCATGGAGAGGGGCACATTAAGGAAACGTGCTCTATATGCTAGTCATTTAAGAAGAGCACTTAGATGGTGTGAGACTTGCATCTGAAACGGAAGCTCTTAGAGCAAACCAGGAGACTCGCTTTGGCAATGGGAACCTCCATTCAGATTGTCTGGCCCTGTGCTCTCCTTTGGAGCCAACCTGAAATGTGGCTTCTGACCTAAGATCCGGTGTTCCCTCTGGCAGGAAGAGAGATCTTTCTCCTTCCTTGGTTCTTCTGAGGAAGAGGTCCCATAAGACCAATCAGGTTTGTTACAGGACTTGGAGGGATTCCTCTTCGTTGTTTAAGAGGAGTGCTGACTTGCACTGTGAGTCCTGTGGTACGCATGATGGAGCTGGCCCATCTAACCACTTCCCGGTATCATGCCAAGATCATTTGGACTCTGTACTGTTGACCTTGTTTCTGGCCATGGGGCTTCTGTTGAGTTCAATACCAGTGATGGCAGCATTGGCACTGATAGTCTTCATGCCATTGGCATATTAAGCAACATCTGACCTGCTCTGCCTTTCCGTTCCTGATTCCCCTGTCAGTTGCCATGGCTTCTACATCGTCATCTTCTGCTGCACCATTGCCCTTGTCTGTTCAGGTCATGTAGTTGTCTCACTCGTTGGTACTCGTTGGTACTGCATTATGCACTGTCCGGGTCTCAGACTGCAGAGTCACAGCCAACATCTTTTGCAGTACCAAAAAAATCATCAGTGCAGAGACTTTGACACTGATGTCTGTACTATGGACCCCTTTGTTGGATTTGGTGCTGACAAAGGTTTTGGCACCCTCGTTTGCTCCAGTGCTGGCTAATGGTTGATGCCTCTCCTGATACCGATGGCGTTGATAACTCATTCATCCTTGACACTGATGAGTTCTTCATATTAGATGTCAGACAAGGCTGATGGTTTGTTTGCTCCATCAAAGGAGGCGTCTCTATTCCCACCAGCTGACTCCCAGGGCTTCTTGAGATCTGGTTCAGGGACGTCTTCCTCTTCCCTTTCACCTTCGAAGCACCTCAGATCATCATTGGTACCAGGATTGACACTATTCCTGCAGCAGGGATAGGGGTCCTGGCCTAGTACCCACTGGCCACCAATGCCTTACGTCTATTCCCAGTTGCCTCCTTGGAATTGTTGGGATGTACCCCAGTCTGGAAGATCCCACTCTTCGATATAGTCCAGGGCAAGCTTGCCAATTCCAGCTGCAGTCTCTATTCCTGAGCCACCTCTATTACAGGTCATTCTTCCTGAGCTGGTCCAGACTGACCCTCTCATGCAGGAACCTGCCCCATACAACAGCTTCCGTTGGCCCTGCACTACTCTTCTTCCTCTCTGGATGACTCAGCAATACCGAACTCTTCCTCATCAGTGCCTAAGGACTTCAGGTGATACTAGGACCTTCTCGGGCATATTATCTTACACCTTGAGTCCAGGTCAAGTACATACAAGAGAACACACACAAGTTGCAGGTATCCTTCAGTCCTCAGCTCCAGGGAGAGTTGATCTCCAAATAAATGAAACCCTTTTGGAGTCTGCTAGGTCCCTTTGGAGTCCAGAATCACTTGGCAGATCACCTCAGCCGGAATTTCTCCCAGACTCACAAGTGGTCTCTAAAGTTCACTGTGCTGAAGTCCATCTTCGTGGAATAGGGTATTCCAGCTATTGATCTGTTTGCAACGAGAGACAGCAAGAAGTGCCGTCAATTTTAATCTCAAGCGGGTCTCAGTCCAGGCTCCTTAACCAATGCCTTCCACCTTAGCTGGGGATTGAATGTGATGTAGGCCTTCCTTCTGATGCTAATCATCCCACAGGTCATTCTCAAGCTGAAGTGGGATCATGTCAAACTAATTCTCATTGCTCCACCTTGGTTGAGGCAATGTTGGTTCTCTGATCTACTCGGTCTATTGGTTCAGACTCCCATATATCTCTCTCTCTTCATCCTGACCAACTGACTCAACACCATAGTCATGTTTTGCATCCAGCACTCAATACTCTTTATTTCATGGAATGGATGCTCGCAAGGCTAGATGAACAGAAGGAATGAAGTTTGGAAGTTGTTGGACAGGTGTTGTGTAACAACAGGAAGCCTTCTACTAGGGTGACTTATTTGGCCAAGTGTAAGCAATTTTCAGTTTGTTGCTTGCTTGGGGAATTCAGCCAATGCTGGCATACATTCAGGACATTGTGGAGTACCTGTTACATCTTCAGTCTTTTGCTCTGTCTCTCAGTCCATTGAGGGTTAGCAGCAATCTTGGCATTTCATCCACCAATCAAAGGGAAGTCAGTTTTCTCAAACGCCATGGTGCTGAGATGTCTAATGGCAGTGATTTGTCTCCAACTGTCTGTGAAAGAGACACTTCCCTTGTGGAACCTTAATACTGCCCTGACTGCCATCATGGGTCCTGTGTTCAAGCCCCTGGCCATCTCTGTTTAGTTTATCAAAAAGAAGACCAAGAGATGATTTGATGATGATGTGTATGTACCTTCCAAGGATAAAATACCAGGTACTAAAGGGCTCTTTGGTCTAGTGGAGAAAGTCATAGCAAGAATCAATGGCTGCAAGTTAAAGCCAGCCATACTCAAATTAGAAACAAGATCTAACTTTATCAATGAATGATTAACCATTGGAACAAGTTAGCGAAAGAAGCTGTAGACAGGATGCCTGTCAGAAAGATGATTTAATCAAACAATCCTGGTGTAACTGGATGAAATTCTATGATCTGTCTTATATAAGAGTATTAGACTAGATCAGTGGTTCTCAACCCGCAGGCCGCTTGCCACACTATGAGCACTCAGCTACGGCCCATGTGACATCCTCAGGGCCATACAGATAGTATATATACATTGTGTGGATGCGGCCCACATAACACATAGAGAGCTGCATATCTGGCCCACAGTGGTAAATAAATTGAGAACCACTGGACTAGATTTGATGGTTTCATCTAGCCTTAAATTATTAATGTATGAATATCAATGTTATATCAAGATTCCTTCAAAATGTTTATATTCTAAAATACTGCTGAAGTTGAAAACTTTTAACAATCCTTCCACTTACTTGATATACAATGTTTAATTGATAAACTCAACATTAACAAGTCACCGGGACCAGATGGCATTCACCCAAGAGTTCTGAAAGAACTCAAATGTGAAGTTGCGGAACTATTAACTAAGGTTTGTAACCTGTCCTTTAAATCGGCTTCGGTACCCAATGACTGGAAGTTAGCTAATGTAACGCCAATATTTAAAAAGGGCTCTAGGGGTGATCCCGGCAATTACAGACCGGTAAGTCTAACGTCGGTACCGGGCAAATTAGTTGAAACAATAGTAAAGAATAAAATTGTCAGACACATAGAAAAACATAAACTCTTGAGCAAGAGTCAACATGGTTTCTGTAAAGGGAAATCGTGTCTTACTAATCTATTAGAGTTCTTTGAAGGGGTCAACAAACATGTGGACAAGGGGGATCCGGTGGACATAGTGTACTTAGATTTCCAGAAAGCCTTTGACAAGGTCCCTCACCAAAGGCTCCTACGTAAATTAAGCTGTCATGGGATAAAAGGGAAGGTCCTTTCATGGATTGAGAACTGGTTAAAGGACAGGGAACAAAGGGTAGGAATTAATGGTAAATTCTCAGAATGGAGAGAGGTAACTAGTGGTGTTCCCCAAGGGTCAGTCCTAGGACCAATCCTATTCAATTTATTCATAAATGATCTGGAGAAAGGGGTAAACAGTGAGGTGGCAAAGTTTGCAGATGATACTAAACTACTCAAGATAGTTAAGACCAAAGCAGATTGTGAAGAACTTCAAAAAGATCTCACAAAACTAAGTGATTGGGCAACAAAATGGCAAATGAAATTTAATGTGGATAAATGTAAAGTAATGCACATTGGAAAAAATAACCCCAACTATACATACAACATGATGGGGGCTAATTTAGCTACAACGAGTCAGGAAAAAGATCTTGGCGTCATTGTGGATAGTTCTCTAAAGATGTCCACGCAGTGTGCAGAGGCGGTCAAAAAAGCAAACAGGATGTTAGGAATCATTAAAAAGGGGATAGAGAATAAGACAGAGAATATATTATTGCCCTTATATAAATCCATGGTACGCCCACATCTCGAATACTGTGTACAGATGTGGTCTCCTCACCTCAAAAAGGATATTCTAGCACTAGAAAAGGTTCAGAAAAGGGCAACTAAAATGATTAGGGGTTTAGAGAGGGTCCCATACGAGGAGAGATTAGAGAGGCTGGGACTCTTCGGCTTGGAAAAGAGAAGACTAAGGGGGGACATGATAGAGGTATATAAAATCATGAGTGATGTTGAGAAAGTGGATAAGGAAAAGTTATTTACTTATTCCCATAATACAAGAACTAGGGGTCACCAAATGAAATTAATAGGCAGCAGGTTTAAAACAAATAAAAGGAAGTTCTTCTTCACGCAGCGCACAGTCAACTTGTGGAACTCCTTACCTGAGGAGGTTGTGAAGGCTAGGACTATAACAATGTTTAAAAGGGGACTGGATAAATTCATGGTGGCTAAGTCCATAAATGGCTATTAGCCAGGATGGGTAAGAATGGTGTCCCTAGCCTCTGTTCGTCAGAGGATGGAGATGGATGGCAGGAGAGAGATCACTTGATCATTGCCTGTTGGGTTCACTCCCTCTGGGGCACCTGGCATTGGCCACTGTCGGTAGACAGATACTGGGCTAGATGGACCTTTGGTCTGACCCGGTATGGCCTTTCTTATGTTCTTAATGTAATTTAAATGAGTAGTTTGGCTAGTTACCAGAGACTTACATATATACAGAAAAAGTTCCATAAGCTAGAAATAGGTTGTTTTGTTTTCTTTCTTTCTTTCTTTCTTTCTTTCTTTCTTTCTTTCTTTCTTTCTTTCGCGTAATTGTCGGGTATATGTTCCCGACTTACGCAAAATTCAAATTACGCAAGGCGTTCCGGAACGAAACACTTGCGTAAGTCGGGGAGCGTCTGTAATGCCTTAATTTGATATAATAGGGATTTACACTGAGAAAAATAACTTCTTTCTCTACTTCTTACATCACCAGGTACCTGATGGTTTTTTTGCACACTTCTATGCCATTTGTGAGCATGTCAGTCCTGTTTTGGCATGGGGCTTTTTGGGACCTAGAAACTCTCTTTATGATTTATGCTGCTTCTTTAAGGTATGCATCCTTTTTGTAATGATCATTTATCTAACATAAAAAAGCACCTATCAGATGGGAGGGATCTTACTTAAAGGGACACCATTACGATAAAAATAATTTATATAAAAAAATCTTTGCTATTCAATATTCATCCTGATTATTTTCAGTTGTTATACCAGAGTTTAATGTAGCCAGTGCCACAAATAACAGGGATTAATTTGCCCCATACTAGAAAAACAATCCCTACCTATGTTGCTAATTATACTGTAAATCAGGGGTGGGGAACCTTTTTTCTATCAGGGGCCATTGACCCCAGAAAAAATCAGTCATGGGCCACATGCAGCCCGTGGGAGGGGGAGGAGGGTGCAGAGGCTGAGGGCTTCCCCTAGGCTCTGGGGTGGGGCCAGAAATGAGGGGTTGAGGGTGCAGGAGCAGGATCCGGGCTGGGGCAGGAGGTTGTTGGTTGGCAGGAGGTGAGGGTTCCGGCTGGGGGTGCAGGCTCTGGGGTGGAGTTGGGGATAAAGAGTTTTGGGTGCAGGAGGAGGCTCAGGGCTGGGGTGGGGGCGTGGGGTCTGGGAGGGCATTAAGGTGCGGGAGGGGGTGCAGGGGGTTGGGGTGTGGGTGGGGGTGCAGGCTCTGGGAGGGAGTTAGGGTATGTTTGGGGGGGTTTTCAAACTGGGGCAGTGGGTTGGGATGCGGGTAGGGGTACAGGCTCAGTCGCGGGCCACACACAGCCCCGCGGGGGCGGGGTGTGCTGAAGCTCGGGCCTTCCACCCTGCAGCGCGGAGACTTGCTGCGGGCCGGATTAAATTAAAAAGCAGGCCGGAGGTTCCCCACCCGTGCTGTAAGTTATTAACACACTAAGAATTTTCAGAACATAGGCTCCCCAGTCTTGAAAACACTTATGAGTCTGTGTAACACTTTGTACATGAGTAATCCAGCTGAAGTCATGAGACTACTAGTATACATAAGTGTTTGCTTGCAACACTAGGGCTATAGTTTGCAATTCACTATTTATGGCGTTGGTCTAATTTTTGCACTTCATTATGTGTGAACAGTGAAACTAGATTGGTCAGTTTTACTTATTTATAGTCTGTTCCTTTTCTTGTTTGTTTATTTCCAACACTTCAGCTCAATGCAACTTCTTAAGAAAAATATTAATCATAAACATTTCTATTCATATTAGGTTGGTTTTGGAGCCTAAACCTACCTGACAGTGTCTATTTTTAATGGGTTTTTTTAAACAGTCGAGAGTTAGTAAATGAATGTTGGTAGTTAGACACGGTAAGAAATTGCCCAATAAATTTGTGTGCACATTTTATATGTGCTTCGGAAAGATAATGTATAAATGAGGAAAAATATATAACATTGTATAATTCATATTTAACAAAACTCTATACATTGCTGTAAGTAAATACAGGTTTTTCTTTTTTATCCACTAGGATCAAGTTCTTTACTTCCTCAAAGACATTTTTGACTTTGAAAAGGTGCGATATTCAGCTATGGAGAATTTAGCTGAAGATCTTATGCAATTGCTAATGCGTCGCACTGAACTTTTAATGGCCTACCTTGGAGCCGATTCACTAAGGCATGTCAGTGGTTGCATAAATGGTCATGGACACATTGTGGCCAATGGGCTTTTGGAAGAAAAAGTACAATAAGCTTAAAAAAACCTGAATTGAGTGCACCTTGCCTTTTTCCCCCTCCAATGCTGTCATTGCTATTTTTGAGCAAACATCTGAAAATGTAACTGTGTTGCTAAATATGGAATGGACTCAGGGAGATTAAAAAAAAAATTAGGAAAAGAACTGGTGAGCATATTACAGTATATATACCTAAATTAAAAATCACAGCTCAGCTGTCTCTGTATTTATATATAATGTACCCCAAAGTTTTTTTCTGCAATATTTGGGTAAAATTTATTTATGAAATACTGTACATTTGCCACAGATATTATGTGATATGTGGTATATGGAGTTAGTAGATGAGTTTGTCTTTATGCCTTACTATATGAAATGTTCAGTACAAACTCTGCAATGTGCTTTATGTCTAGAAAGTGTTTCAGCCAAGGTATACACATCTTTCAACTTATTATGTGATACACCTGCAAAAAAAAAAAAGAAAGAAAAAAAACCTTTACAAAATATTTAACTACGCCCTAAAATTGTGTTTGTGTATGTAAGCAGTCATTTTGTATTGAAACATAATGGAGTAAATGCAGTCACCATTTGGGCAGGTAAAAATAACATGAAAAACTCAATGGTAATTGGTGTTGGCTTAAAATATGTAAATACATCATCACTGAGGTTGACATTTGAAATCACTAGTGTGAGATCACTGTTTGGTATATTCTAAAAGTAATGACAGTTTTTTCAGGTTAATTAATTGGTTTAAAGCTCATCTTTCTAGGTTTTTAAAACGATGCGGTTATGAATAAACTAGTATCATTCTTGGTTCAAATGTAGCATTTTAACTATATTTTAAAGTAAAGCTGTATGATAAAACCTAGACATATTGTTTCTCAATTAAATCAGTCTCAGTCTTTTCTTTCAAAAAGCCAACCTTCGGTTTGGGAGAGGACTTTATATATGAGTTTTGGTAAGTGTGTGTATCTGTACACACTGGTGCTCCGTTCAGGGAATCTTTTGTGTAGTCTTGTCTTGAATTTCAGAATAAAAAGTTTGAGGAAAAACTTTTTCGTGGGTATCCCTTTGAGGGATGCCCCAAAGACCCTTTTTATGGTACTTTATAAGAATAGAGTATTTCAGCATCTGAGTGATACACATAATAGAATAAATTTTTAGCTTTTAAAATAACATTTTAGATTAGAGTTCCAGGTTCTGATACTTAAGGCTCCAAAGCTGAAAGTGTTAAGTTTAATGTTGCATTATAGTCCAAAAACGAAAGTACGAGAGTTGAGTAAGATTTTTTTTTATTTGTATTAATGTGCCCTTCCACAATTCAGTTTTTAAAGGAAAACAGATTAAAACATTTAATTTTTATATATATAAAAATATGGAATAACCTGTAGCATCTTAATGTGCTGGCACCAGCATTTGTGACTTCTTGACAGTAGTTGCTAATGCAGACTACAAGCACGATAGTCCCCATATGCTAGATTGTAAGTGGTTTAGTAGCTACTCTCTTTACTCTGCACGTTCTGGCCCGGATCCTTAGATGTGGACAAAATGTGCTTTGTGCTCTCTTGGTCTCATAGCATATATTAGAGCAGCTTTCAGATTGCTGTAACTTGTGCTGGCTGCCAACTGCCATATGGTCCAGTACAGTAGCTGGGGATCACCAGGGTGCAGAGAGCTTGTAGCCAAGTCCCTTTTCCCTGGCCACGTTCCCTACACTAGCGGTCAGGAGTAAAAATGGTGCAGGATCCTGTATATCAGACTGAAGTGATCTTTCCATGGCTGGCCTCACTGGCTTTCAGGCTGCTTTTGAACTGCTTTTGCACCAGCAGTGTGACATAAAACAGCCACAACACTGGGAGACACTGTCCCATATATAATAAACTTAATATGGGATAATTACAAATAACTCTGCAGCTTTGTAGCTAAAAGTTTCTAGTTTGGAATATGTAAACAAACTGGAATTGTATTTCATTAAATATATTTCTGCTTCTATTGCAAAAACCAATCCCAAAAAATCATGGGTAAAATCCTGGATAAAGATAAAAATTCTGAATATAAGAAGGGTGTTGTTATTGTGAATCTGTATGAAATGTCAACTGAAATATTGTTAAAACCAGAATTATATTTGATGTGTATGTGTAATACAGATACCAAAAACTGTTGCTGATCTGTCTTGTTTCAAGACACATAACCTGGCATCTCACTATATGTATTTTTTCCAAAGAGTATTTTCAGATAGTGTGTGGAATCTTTCACCTTTCCTGTTTAGTTCAAAAGATACTCATTTCCCTAGGCATACAGTTCCAGAAATTCACATTTTAACAATTTATTGTGATGTATACAACTGAATTATACTGAATAATGAGATATTTAATTAAGAATCAAACTGGGAATGGAAGTATTAAGGAAACAGCATGCTCTACCCAGCAACCTCACCAGCTGGGATGATAACAAAGGAAGCCCTGTCCATTCTCCTTCCTCCATTCTACGTAAGATGTTTAGAACACTGCCACCTAACACTGCTCATGAGGATGTGGAAATTAGTTTTTACAAAACCAAAGTTCAATAGAAATGTCTTCTTTTAAATTCTAGTGGACCCAGTTTTTCCCACCCTACTAACAAACGTGCCCCTATTGGTAGGTGCAACCCATTGTGCTTGTGCATAATATAAATGTAGAATTGACTGGAAACTGAATAGTCTATTTTATATCCAAAATGAGAGAACTGCAGTTTGTATTTAAAAAAAATGCAAAATACAGAAAAATTAATGAAACCATTATTGTTAATATGCAGTATTGTAGCCATGTTGGCCCCAGGATATGAGAAAAACAATATGGGTGAGATGAGACAAGCTTTCGAGCACCAGAGAGCTGAAGAAGACCTGAAGAGCTCTGTGGTGCTCAAGAGCTTGTCTCTTTAACCAGCAGAAGTTTGTCCAATAAAAGATATTACTGCACCCACCTTGTCTCTCTCAATTATTTTTAAGTCTAAAGTGGTGTAGAACAGGGGTTCTCAAGCTTCATTGCTCCATGACCCCCTTCTGACAACAAAAATTACTACACGACCCCGGGAGGGGGGAACGAAGCCTGAGCCCTGTGGGGGGGGGAGGAGGCAAAGCCAAAACCCAACCCTTTCCCTTCCCCCCCCCCCCCCCCGCCCGCCCCATGCAGGGGGCCGTAACCTGAGCCCTGCCATCCAGAGCTGAAGCCCTCAGACTTCAGCTTTGGCCCCGGGTGGCCGGGCTTCGGCCCTGGGACTCACAAAGTCTTAACACCAGCCCTGGCAACCCCATTAAAAAGGGGTCGTGACCCACTTTGGGGTCCTGACCGACAGTTTGAGAACCACTGATGTAGAACATACATAAAAATTAAATATATTAATTTTTAATCCTTTTAAACCTGTAGAAGCTGGTGGCAATCAGCATCCCACAGAATTAGGATTAGGCTCTAAATCAGGTTCACATGTTTCCTGTTCTGATGTTGTCACTATCTTGCTTTTCAGCGAGATGGTCACCACTGTGGGCTTCAGATAGTGTGTAGCAAGTATACTTATGTGAACTGCCAATAAACTCTGCTGATGAAAATGGATACAAATTTGGAGAGTAGGAGTTAGTGTTCATGGATGCAGTTATTCTGGACTGTATTTTTTTTCTTTCTAGTTCATCCTACAGCTGGCTGCTTCTATCACAGAAATTAATTCCTTTGCATAGCTGCCTAGAAGAAAGTACATAAAGAAGATCTGTTGCTAACCAGCCACATATATCTGAAGTGCTTTCTACCTGTGCCTGCTATCCTGGGAAGCAGGAATGCCAAAGTTACACTTCAGCATTTATGGTATGTCTCCTACTGCACTACAGTAGTTTATATGTAGTGTCTCATAATGAAATATCAGAACTGAATTTATTTGTTCAAACATGCTACTTTTGAATGCAACTTTTGATGCTAGTTGGAGCAAGTTACATGCAGAAGCCATATGGTACTGCTAAGGTCAGTCAGAAACATTAAATGAGACAAGAATTAAGATATTTATATTAGCTGTGATTTAGTTGTAATTTCACTTTTAATATGTTAATGATTATTCTACTTCACTTACGTAGTCTTTGGTTTTTACAAACTAAGCATGTATCAACTCAAGTTGGCTAATGGTAAGCATACTGGTGAACTGTCTACTGCCTAAATGAAATGTTTATATCAAATATAACAATTCAATGAAAACTCTTTAGAAGAAAAATAATTCTCATTTTGAGTTATACAATGAATTTCCATATATAAAGCAAAAAATTACTATATATTTGCTCTAACGGTCATTCATTATATGTAGTTGGACCAGCCTGATGCATATCTACTCCAGTACTTCCTTACATATGTGTCTAAATTTTAATTAGGTTTTCCTCTAACGGGTGCGTGTGTACTTTAATATACCAATATTTGATTTGCAGCCAGCTTTGGCACCAATTAAACTTGTAGGTATTGGGGTTTTCTTCTCAAACTCTAATTTAAAATATTTAAAAGAAAAAGCAGGGAAGCAGAAACTATTAGAACATGTTTCATTTAGGTGCATTAATTTAAACTGATAGTATGGCCCTTTTTTGTTTAATTCTACACATTAAACAATCCCCAAGCATGATTTTCAGCATGGTAAGATGATGATCTAGCAAAAGCCTAACAGAAAATTGGTGTCGTTTAGTCCTGTAGTTTAAAAGTTATTACTCCTTTTTCTATCAGCCAAAACATAGGTGAAGAAAAGATCTAGACCTAGAATGACTGGAGGTAGGATCTAGACCATGTCATGAATGTAAGTGGCATTGACAGACCTTCATAGACCTTGGAGTGTCAGATGGGGCTTAACCCCCACCAGCTGCAAGGCAAGAGAAAGAACCCCAATTAATTATGCTTTGCACCTGGGGGGTAATTAATAGCTCTGCCTCCTTTGGCCAGGAGGCAAGAGGAAGCTTGGTTGGAGAGTACCTGCAGAGGAGACAGGTCTCTCTGGCAGAGAGAAGCCCTGGGATAGGGTTTAATAGCTAGGAAACAATGGAGGAAGAACATAGGAGCAGGTTAGGTTCCCGCAGCGGAAGCCCTGAGGTAAAGTCAATAAGGGAACTACAATGAAGCTTCAGAGGGGTGGAAGGATATTAGTTTGAAGACTTCTTTTGATTTTTATTCGATTTGTTTGTGGTAGCCTGGAAGAGGTTTAGACTTTTATGTGACATGGCTGGAGAGCCAAACCACTGAACATCAAGAGGGGATTTGGGGAATGAAGCAGGCTGGAAGAGGCCACTGCAGGTCAAAGGAAGAGCCCAGTAGGGGAGCGTTAGAGACAGGGCCACTTCAATCAAAAATGAGATGGCACTTATGAGGTGAGGGTGCACTACCACAGAGTGTAAGCCAATATCTGTGTCTGTGAGAGTCTGAAACAGTGACTATGAGGTGTGAATGTTCCTGTCCTCTGTTAATTTTATTGGTGTCAACTCTTAACAGCTAATGGGAAAGAGGATGGAAGTGAAGCCTTCAAGGGATGAGAATTGCAAGTTGCTGCAAGGAAAGAAAGCCGAAGGACAGAACAGAGAATGCATGCAAAGAGAACAGAAACAGGTGGCCTAAAGGAAAGTGGGTTTTCTCACTGAATAATGACAGCACATGAATAAGTTATAAATAAAAGTGTAGTTACTACATAAACTATATTTTTCCCTTATACAAACCTCCCCTGACATTAGTGTCTAGATTGAGTAGTGTATGAAGTTATGAATTTATGAATTGATATGGAATCCAGTGATCTCCTCTAAATTAGTTTGACACCCTTCCTGCTCTAAGCCATCATACTTGTTAGTAGAAAGGAGGAGCAAAGATGATTAATATTTTTTAGATGCACTAATGAAGTTCTCAGATTCCACAGTGATGGGTACATTATAAATAGTTTTGTGGGGCAAAAAGCATAATTTTAACAACCTAAATCGATGGTACTTTCCCATCTAATTCTTGTAGCCCCACACAGTACCCTGTAACACAAGGTCACAGGACATTTTATTTTAACCCTCTCTTTCAAATTGCTCATAGGATGATTTAACTTGACTTCTTTTTAGATAGCTATCTTCATTTTAACCCAAAGGTTTTGTTCAGAGATATTGGTTCAGCCACTTGAGTGAGGAAAGGATGAGGAATTCTTGTGTGTCCCCCCCTCGCTCTTTTTTTTTTTTTTTTTTTTTTAATCTCCAGAGAGTACAAGGCTAGAAGGGACCATTGCGATCATTTAGTCTGACCTCTTATATAGCACAAGCTCTAGAACTTCCCCAAAATAATTCCTAGAACAGATCTTCTAGAAAAAACATCTGATCTTCATTTAAAATTCAGTGATGGAGAATCCACCACAACCCTTGGTAAATTGTTCCAACAGTTAATTACTTTCAGTGTTAAAAAACTATGCCTTGTTTCCAGTTTGATGTTCAAAGTGCCAGTTGCACTATCATTTATTACTCTAAGGGGTATGCAACCAAGTCAAATCCACTGTACTAAGCACAGTACAACACACAACTAGGAAGACAGTCCCTCTTGCCTTAGAGAGATAATCTAAGGCNATGACCAGTTTTATTTTCAATCCTGTCATTATTATAGCACAAACACAATTTAATGACATGATTCTTGTAAAATTAAACACTCATGTCTAGTGTTCAGTAACTTATTACCATTAGCTATATTTACCATTACATTCAAGAAAAACCTAAATTCATCTGAAACTGATATATTTGAGTATGATGAATACATGAAAGACGTTTACTTTTTAAAGCTGAAAGTGTTAAGTTTAATGTTGCATTATAGTCCAAAAACAAAAGTAAGAGAGTTGAGTAAGATTTTTTTTTATTTGTATTAATGTGCCCTTCCACAATTCAGTTTTTANATCCCCAAAGACCCTTTTTATGGTACTTTATAAGAATAGAGTATTTCAGCATCTGAGTGATACACATAATAGAATAAATTTTTAGCTTTTAAAATAACATTTTAGATTAGAGTTCCAGGTTCTGATACTTAAGGCTCCAAAGCTGAAAGTGTTAAGTTTAATGTTGCATTATAGTCCAAAAACGAAAGTACGAGAGTTGAGTAAGATTTTTTTTTATTTGTATTAATGTGCCCTTCCACAATTCAGTTTTTAAAGGAAAACAGATTAAAACATTTAATTTTTATATATATAAAAATATGGAATAACCTGTAGCATCTTAATGTGCTGGCACCAGCATTTGTGACTTCTTGACAGTAGTTGCTAATGCAGACTACAAGCACGATAGTCCCCATATGCTAGATTGTAAGTGGTTTAGTAGCTACTCTCTTTACTCTGCACGTTCTGGCCCGGATCCTTAGATGTGGACAAAATGTGCTTTGTGCTCTCTTGGTCTCATAGCATATATTAGAGCAGCTTTCAGATTGCTGTAACTTGTGCTGGCTGCCAACTGCCATATGGTCCAGTACAGTAGCTGGGGATCACCAGGGTGCAGAGAGCTTGTAGCCAAGTCCCTTTTCCCTGGCCACGTTCCCTACACTAGCGGTCAGGAGTAAAAATGGTGCAGGATCCTGTATATCAGACTGAAGTGATCTTTCCATGGCTGGCCTCACTGGCTTTCAGGCTGCTTTTGAACTGCTTTTGCACCAGCAGTGTGACATAAAACAGCCACAACACTGGGAGACACTGTCCCATATATAATAAACTTAATATGGGATAATTACAAATAACTCTGCAGCTTTGTAGCTAAAAGTTTCTAGTTTGGAATATGTAAACAAACTGGAATTGTATTTCATTAAATATATTTCTGCTTCTATTGCAAAAACCAATCCCAAAAAATCATGGGTAAAATCCTGGATAAAGATAAAAATTCTGAATATAAGAAGGGTGTTGTTATTGTGAATCTGTATGAAATGTCAACTGAAATATTGTTAAAACCAGAATTATATTTGATGTGTATGTGTAATACAGATACCAAAAACTGTTGCTGATCTGTCTTGTTTCAAGACACATAACCTGGCATCTCACTATATGTATTTTTTCCAAAGAGTATTTTCAGATAGTGTGTGGAATCTTTCACCTTTCCTGTTTAGTTCAAAAGATACTCATTTCCCTAGGCATACAGTTCCAGAAATTCACATTTTAACAATTTATTGTGATGTATACAACTGAATTATACTGAATAATGAGATATTTAATTAAGAATCAAACTGGGAATGGAAGTATTAAGGAAACAGCATGCTCTACCCAGCAACCTCACCAGCTGGGATGATAACAAAGGAAGCCCTGTCCATTCTCCTTCCTCCATTCTACGTAAGATGTTTAGAACACTGCCACCTAACACTGCTCATGAGGATGTGGAAATTAGTTTTTACAAAACCAAAGTTCAATAGAAATGTCTTCTTTTAAATTCTAGTGGACCCAGTTTTTCCCACCCTACTAACAAACGTGCCCCTATTGGTAGGTGCAACCCATTGTGCTTGTGCATAATATAAATGTAGAATTGACTGGAAACTGAATAGTCTATTTTATATCCAAAATGAGAGAACTGCAGTTTGTATTTAAAAAAAATGCAAAATACAGAAAAATTAATGAAACCATTATTGTTAATATGCAGTATTGTAGCCATGTTGGCCCCAGGATATGAGAAAAACAATATGGGTGAGATGAGACAAGCTTTCGAGCACCAGAGAGCTGAAGAAGACCTGAAGAGCTCTGTGGTGCTCAAGAGCTTGTCTCTTTAACCAGCAGAAGTTTGTCCAATAAAAGATATTACTGCACCCACCTTGTCTCTCTCAATTATTTTTAAGTCTAAAGTGGTGTAGAACAGGGGTTCTCAAGCTTCATTGCTCCATGACCCCCTTCTGACAACAAAAATTACTACACGACCCCGGGAGGGGGGAACGAAGCCTGAGCCCTGTGGGGGGGGGAGGAGGCAAAGCCAAAACCCAACCCTTTCCCTTCCCCCCCCCCCCCCCCGCCCGCCCCATGCAGGGGGCCGTAACCTGAGCCCTGCCATCCAGAGCTGAAGCCCTCAGACTTCAGCTTTGGCCCCGGGTGGCCGGGCTTCGGCCCTGGGACTCACAAAGTCTTAACACCAGCCCTGGCAACCCCATTAAAAAGGGGTCGTGACCCACTTTGGGGTCCTGACCGACAGTTTGAGAACCACTGATGTAGAACATACATAAAAATTAAATATATTAATTTTTAATCCTTTTAAACCTGTAGAAGCTGGTGGCAATCAGCATCCCACAGAATTAGGATTAGGCTCTAAATCAGGTTCACATGTTTCCTGTTCTGATGTTGTCACTATCTTGCTTTTCAGCGAGATGGTCACCACTGTGGGCTTCAGATAGTGTGTAGCAAGTATACTTATGTGAACTGCCAATAAACTCTGCTGATGAAAATGGATACAAATTTGGAGAGTAGGAGTTAGTGTTCATGGATGCAGTTATTCTGGACTGTATTTTTTTTCTTTCTAGTTCATCCTACAGCTGGCTGCTTCTATCACAGAAATTAATTCCTTTGCATAGCTGCCTAGAAGAAAGTACATAAAGAAGATCTGTTGCTAACCAGCCACATATATCTGAAGTGCTTTCTACCTGTGCCTGCTATCCTGGGAAGCAGGAATGCCAAAGTTACACTTCAGCATTTATGGTATGTCTCCTACTGCACTACAGTAGTTTATATGTAGTGTCTCATAATGAAATATCAGAACTGAATTTATTTGTTCAAACATGCTACTTTTGAATGCAACTTTTGATGCTAGTTGGAGCAAGTTACATGCAGAAGCCATATGGTACTGCTAAGGTCAGTCAGAAACATTAAATGAGACAAGAATTAAGATATTTATATTAGCTGTGATTTAGTTGTAATTTCACTTTTAATATGTTAATGATTATTCTACTTCACTTACGTAGTCTTTGGTTTTTACAAACTAAGCATGTATCAACTCAAGTTGGCTAATGGTAAGCATACTGGTGAACTGTCTACTGCCTAAATGAAATGTTTATATCAAATATAACAATTCAATGAAAACTCTTTAGAAGAAAAATAATTCTCATTTTGAGTTATACAATGAATTTCCATATATAAAGCAAAAAATTACTATATATTTGCTCTAACGGTCATTCATTATATGTAGTTGGACCAGCCTGATGCATATCTACTCCAGTACTTCCTTACATATGTGTCTAAATTTTAATTAGGTTTTCCTCTAACGGGTGCGTGTGTACTTTAATATACCAATATTTGATTTGCAGCCAGCTTTGGCACCAATTAAACTTGTAGGTATTGGGGTTTTCTTCTCAAACTCTAATTTAAAATATTTAAAAGAAAAAGCAGGGAAGCAGAAACTATTAGAACATGTTTCATTTAGGTGCATTAATTTAAACTGATAGTATGGCCCTTTTTTGTTTAATTCTACACATTAAACAATCCCCAAGCATGATTTTCAGCATGGTAAGATGATGATCTAGCAAAAGCCTAACAGAAAATTGGTGTCGTTTAGTCCTGTAGTTTAAAAGTTATTACTCCTTTTTCTATCAGCCAAAACATAGGTGAAGAAAAGATCTAGACCTAGAATGACTGGAGGTAGGATCTAGACCATGTCATGAATGTAAGTGGCATTGACAGACCTTCATAGACCTTGGAGTGTCAGATGGGGCTTAACCCCCACCAGCTGCAAGGCAAGAGAAAGAACCCCAATTAATTATGCTTTGCACCTGGGGGGTAATTAATAGCTCTGCCTCCTTTGGCCAGGAGGCAAGAGGAAGCTTGGTTGGAGAGTACCTGCAGAGGAGACAGGTCTCTCTGGCAGAGAGAAGCCCTGGGATAGGGTTTAATAGCTAGGAAACAATGGAGGAAGAACATAGGAGCAGGTTAGGTTCCCGCAGCGGAAGCCCTGAGGTAAAGTCAATAAGGGAACTACAATGAAGCTTCAGAGGGGTGGAAGGATATTAGTTTGAAGACTTCTTTTGATTTTTATTCGATTTGTTTGTGGTAGCCTGGAAGAGGTTTAGACTTTTATGTGACATGGCTGGAGAGCCAAACCACTGAACATCAAGAGGGGATTTGGGGAATGAAGCAGGCTGGAAGAGGCCACTGCAGGTCAAAGGAAGAGCCCAGTAGGGGAGCGTTAGAGACAGGGCCACTTCAATCAAAAATGAGATGGCACTTATGAGGTGAGGGTGCACTACCACAGAGTGTAAGCCAATATCTGTGTCTGTGAGAGTCTGAAACAGTGACTATGAGGTGTGAATGTTCCTGTCCTCTGTTAATTTTATTGGTGTCAACTCTTAACAGCTAATGGGAAAGAGGATGGAAGTGAAGCCTTCAAGGGATGAGAATTGCAAGTTGCTGCAAGGAAAGAAAGCCGAAGGACAGAACAGAGAATGCATGCAAAGAGAACAGAAACAGGTGGCCTAAAGGAAAGTGGGTTTTCTCACTGAATAATGACAGCACATGAATAAGTTATAAATAAAAGTGTAGTTACTACATAAACTATATTTTTCCCTTATACAAACCTCCCCTGACATTAGTGTCTAGATTGAGTAGTGTATGAAGTTATGAATTTATGAATTGATATGGAATCCAGTGATCTCCTCTAAATTAGTTTGACACCCTTCCTGCTCTAAGCCATCATACTTGTTAGTAGAAAGGAGGAGCAAAGATGATTAATATTTTTTAGATGCACTAATGAAGTTCTCAGATTCCACAGTGATGGGTACATTATAAATAGTTTTGTGGGGCAAAAAGCATAATTTTAACAACCTAAATCGATGGTACTTTCCCATCTAATTCTTGTAGCCCCACACAGTACCCTGTAACACAAGGTCACAGGACATTTTATTTTAACCCTCTCTTTCAAATTGCTCATAGGATGATTTAACTTGACTTCTTTTTAGATAGCTATCTTCATTTTAACCCAAAGGTTTTGTTCAGAGATATTGGTTCAGCCACTTGAGTGAGGAAAGGATGAGGAATTCTTGTGTGTCCCCCCCTCGCTCTTTTTTTTTTTTTTTTTTTTTTAATCTCCAGAGAGTACAAGGCTAGAAGGGACCATTGCGATCATTTAGTCTGACCTCTTATATAGCACAAGCTCTAGAACTTCCCCAAAATAATTCCTAGAACAGATCTTCTAGAAAAAACATCTGATCTTCATTTAAAATTCAGTGATGGAGAATCCACCACAACCCTTGGTAAATTGTTCCAACAGTTAATTACTTTCAGTGTTAAAAAACTATGCCTTGTTTCCAGTTTGATGTTCAAAGTGCCAGTTGCACTATCATTTATTACTCTAAGGGGTATGCAACCAAGTCAAATCCACTGTACTAAGCACAGTACAACACACAACTAGGAAGACAGTCCCTCTTGCCTTAGAGAGATAATCTAAGAAAGGAAGAAATTTATAGTAGGGTTTAAAGCAACGGGGAGGAGTATATTTCAAATTCAAGTTTTAAAGTTATATTTGTGCATCTAGCATAGAAAAGTTCTTAATTTCCAGGGCAAGGAAGATAGGTACTATCTGTTCCCTAAATGGCTGTTTCGGAATAATTTATATACTCTTCATTAGGTAGCTAACTTAGTTCCATAGAGCTGGCACTGGCTGGACTCTTCCCCACTCCGCCACAGTTAACTGTAACATACTATTATTAGCTGGCTGCTTTCATGGGCTCGATGCTATAAAATGCCCCAGGGCTTTAGGGCCTGAGGCCCAGAGCACAGTTGCTCACAAAGCATACGCCAGTGAGTTGTCTCTGCGAGCCGTGGGGCAGAAGTTTGTGTGGGAAGAGGCCCGTGGAAAGGCTTGCTGGGGGTGAGTATTTTCTGATTGCTTAGACGACACTAGCGGGATAGGTGCCTTACAAATACCTGAGGCGCACTGGGTATCTACCTGCCACGGCCTCACCTCTGCCCAGCATGGCAGCTGCCACTTGGCCACGGTACGGTCTGCTTTGCTGCACTGGTCCCGTGCTTGTCTCACCTGCTAGGCTTCCTTGGGTCACCTTCCCCCCCCTTCAAGTAACCATGGCTGGGAGGCCGGCCCCGGGGGAGCCTGCCCGGGAACACTTTGCTCCCGAGAGCCCCAGGTTATTTATAGCCTGTGGTGCTTCCAGCCCGAAATAACCCAGCCGCCGTGGCTGGCCCCATGCGGCGCGGCCGGGGGCTTGGCTCTGCCCCAGGCGCGCTGAGTCGGTCTGTGCCGGAGGGGAGGGGGCCGTGGCGGGCCCTGCCTGCCTGCGTCGGGACAGCTGCAGCCGGGCCGGGCGCGCCTGGAATGCGGGCGCGGGCTGCGCACCAGGACTTTTATGGAAACTTGCAGAGCCGGAGGCAGCGGCGGCAGCCAAGGGGCGCTCAGCAGCAGCCACAGCAGCGCCGCCGCCGCTCTCCAGCCAGCCCACCAGCCGCCGGGATCAGCGTGAGCCGGAGCCGCAAAAAGGACCCCCAGGTAAGACGCTCCGCGGGGCGTAAAACTTCTCCGGAAAACTTCAGCGGGATCGGCGGGGCTCCCGCTCCGCGCAGCCAGGGCGCCACTCTCCCAGCCCGGGGCGCACGGCGCAGGGTTTTCCCCACCCAAACCATGCCCAGACCGACTCCTCTACTCCCTGTGTCCCGCTCCTCTGTCCAGTCCTGCGGCTCCCCCTTCTCCTCTCCGCCGCGGGGCCTGGCTCCGCTTCCCCTCCGCCGTGAGCCCCAGCTGGACTGTCCCCAGAAGCCTGCTGCGCTGGGGCTCCTCTTTCCCCTCTCTCGGGGCTCCCCCGTCGCACCCTTGGCTGCGCCGTTCCCAATCCCTGGCAGAGCGTATTATGAGATATTAAGGCCAGAAGGCGGCACCCCGTCGTCCAGCCTGACTCTTGCGTATCACAGGCCACCCCCAGCACCCGCACCCTAAACGCGACCCAAGTATTACACACACAGCCCGCGGGAGACCAGGTCCTTGCAGCCGCAGGGCCCCCGCAGTGGCAGGGAAATGAGTAAATGCGATGCCTGTTTCGTTGTGATTCAGAGGGACACCGCTGATTTGTGTCATCTCGCTGGGGCAGCCCCCCAACTTCCCCCCTCTCAGGCTTTGAAGCCGTTTCAGCTGCCCAGCAGCGCGCACACAGGGCTAGACAGCAGGAGAGCTGTGTCAGACACTAGCTCAGCGTTGGGGGACGCCAGCTAGAACAGTACAGGCCTGAGCAGTCAGTGTGACTGGACTGTTACCATACAAATGAGCTGCGCCTGGTCTGAGGGGGAGAAATGAAGCAAGTCTTATGCACTGGTCCATGTTTCCTCATCCACAGCAGTGTGTGGGGACCCTGCCCTTTCAGGAATTTAACCCATTCCTGTTGAATGACTTGGGTTAACCTGTGTTTTGGGGATTTTTTTTTCTGACTCCCAGATGTCAGGCTATAGTGAAAAGGAAACCTCTTAACACTTGCAGGTGTAGAACTGTTTGGAGACTAGGGAGATGTCCACTGGAAATAAGATGCTGAGCTAAAAATAGTGCCAGGGTTAGTGGTGAAGGAGTCCCTGGGTAAGGGGGTGGAAGAGCTGTGATCAGCCTATATCCCTAAATCTAACTCAGCAAACCAGCACTGCACTCATTTGCTTATTTTTATAATTGTGGTCACTGCTGCTTGCTTCACTTTCACTAAATTTAATAAAAGGCACCTTTGGATAACATTACGATAGTCATAGCAAAAAAATGCTTTGCTACCATGCTCCAATAAAGCACCGTTTTAGCCACATGTCCCCTTCTCTATGCTTTATGCACAGAAATAATTACTATCTATTTTACTTAACTAATTTTTTTAAAATAACAATAAATAATGGATGTGGGGAAATAGTTGGCCCGTGAAGAAGGGCTTTGTGATTAATAGCAAAATAACTTATGACATAAATGAAGAATCAAGAGGGCCTACCTGGAAACAGTGATGAGTGAGACAGATAGACCAAAATGGTCTTTACTCCTTAAACTGTGACCCAGTTCAGGACAGCAGATAGTGTAACTTATTGGCCCGTAGCAAAAACTGACAAGTCTCTGGCATTTTAATGTTTTTTGTTAAATGCAATATGCCTGTTTAATAAAACTGTGATCTAGGCCAGTGTGAAGTGGTGGGGCATTTATAGCAACTTTTAATGTAAAATGATTACAGGTCTCAAATGCTGTAATGAGCTGTATTAGTATTAATTCAATAGTATTTCAAAATTTTCAGTTTATGATATTTGTCTTTACAAAAGGAGCCCAGGAAAGAAATATGAATGGAGTCAGTAATTTGGGCAGCTAACCTCTTTGCTAAAATTGTTATTTTGATTGAGTTGTTTAAAAATACTTTCTCTCTCTTTAGTAGAGATGTGTGCGCGCAAGCCATTTCTTATGTCTGTCTCTCAGTAGTTTGAGTTCAATAAGGATGACAAAATAAATTCCTCCTTCCCCTCTGTTCTCATCCAAAATGTCTCTATAAGTTGCTTCCAAATGGTGCAATCTCTGGTGTTAGATATATTTTCAGATAAAATAAATTTAATTATAGTTTTGTCTGCTTGGCTTTATTAAAAGTAATCTGAAAATGGAACATGTTTTATGAGTACATTTTACATTGCTTTCTCAAACGATCATTGTCAAAATGTTGTTTTTTTGTTGTAATTTAATTTTATGTTTGAGAATGTATTTTGCAGATGTCATTTGTTCTGACATTTCTTTTAATGGTAAGGGAGATCTCTTTTTCTAATTGAATAAATATATATTTGTAAGAAATACTGTTGATAAAAGGTAGAAGTATTTTGAAGATTTGACAATGAGTAATTGATAATTTATATCCTGGAAATGTACAAGTAGATGGAAATATGTATTGGGCCCATAAAGTTTAAGATAGCCATTTTCCTCAATGGAAGAAGCCACTATAGCCTACTGTGCTTAAACTCATCTCTAAGGATATCTTGCTGAACAGGAGAGAATGCCATTTCCCAGCTGTTCCAGTGTCTGAAGTAAATTGGAACCTAGGGCATGGCTACACTTGCAGATGTAGAGCGCTTTGAGTTAAACCAGCCTTCATAGAGTGCAGTAGGGAAAGCCCTGCAGTCTGTCCACACTGACAGCTTCAAGCGCACTGGCGTGGCCACATTTGCGGCACTTGCAGCGGCATTGGGAGCGGTGCATTATGGGCAGCTATCCCAGCATGCAAGTGACTGCAACGTGCTTTTCAAATGGGGGTGGGGGGTGGAGTGTGACAGGGATTGTGTTGTGTGTATGTGGGGGGAGAGAGTGGGTTTTGGGGGGGCTGAGAGCATGTCAGCATGCTGTCTTGTAAGTTCAGACAGCAGCAGACCCTCCCTCCTCCCCCCACCTCTCTCACTCACAGCATTCCACACTAATGGTTGCTTTGTCTCGGGGCAGATAAGCAGCTGGCTGTCAGAAACGGAGCTTTCAAAGGGCATATCCGCATTCCTGCTGCGATTCAAAACAAAGACAAGAGTGGCCACTTGACTTAAGGGGATTATGGGACGTTTCCGGAGGTTGATCAGAGCGCAGTAATGCAACACCTCGTTCACACTGGCGCCACGGCACTCCAGTGGGGGCACAGCAAACGTTATTCCACTCGCCAAGGTGGAGTACCAGCAGCACTGTAGCCGCGGAATCAGAGCACTCTACGTGCCTTGCCAGTGTGGACAGGGAGTGAGCTAGTGCGCCTAGGGCTCCTTTATTGCGCTGTAACTCGCAAGTGTCACCAAGCCCCTAGATGGGGAAAAAAAGATGGGTCAGACTCAGTCCAGGAAGACTGAAGTGATGGTGAGAAGCAGAGGAAAGCATTTCAAGGAAGTAGTAGGAGCTGTGACCTCAAGGTGTGATGCAGTCTCTCAGTCCTGTTGGCGTCAACTCTACTCCCAGACTATCCAACAGAAGCAGCAGCCAGAAATGCCTTTTATCTTTACTGAGCCAGGAGACTTCATCCTCTCCTTTCAAATGCATGCGTAACTACAGAGATCTATTTATCACTTCCACCCTGGATTACTGCGGTGTGTTCTATCTGGACATGACCTTGGGGTCTATACGGAAACTGTATCTAGTTCAACAAGCAGTGTCCTACTTTCCAGGAAGGGCAAACTACTGAAAGCAAATCACAACAGTACTCCACACTCTACCCTGGATCCTTGCCCTATATGATTCTGCATTTCAAGGTCCTAGTCTTTATTTTTAAAACATTCTATCAGCCTTCATCAAACTGTCTCCATCACATCTGCTTCTCTATTCTGCTGCAGCATCTGTAATAATGTGGGATGTTGTAGTTTAAGGCTGAGCACGTTGCTTTCTCATTCAAGGAAATTTGCTACCACCAGAAATCGGGATGAGTCAGAGTCTTGCTACATAAGGCCCAGTGTAAGGTTACCCAAAGTAGGCCTTCTCCCAGTAACAGAGCAGATTCTCCCCCTCTCCCATACATTTTTCCTGGAACATAGACCTTAAGATCGTTCCCCACTCTCTTAAACCTGGTGGGAACAAGAAGACCGCTCTCTATCATACAGAAAAAAGGTTATCCTAAGTTTGGACATAGCACTGAGATACTATGGTAATGGTGCTTATTTGAAATGTCTATCAATAGAAGCAAAGCATTTACAATAATCTGATTTACCATAATAATGTTTGCTAAGATTATTCCGCTATGATACTTTAGCTGTAACATAGTCATGCATCTAACTTTGAGCTGTAATGTGAGCACCTTCACTTTATAAAACTGGATTTTTAAAGTTTAAAAGTTTGGGAAAAGAAGAGTTAATATCATCTCTGTTCAGTGGGAGCCTCTGGTTTAATTACTGGTTGATATTCTAGACACGAACATCAATTTCATGTAATTTTGGAGGGAAATAGTTTCTCTTATGTAAAATATGCAAAAATATGAGTTGGTTTTGTAGTGAACGAATGCAGAATAAGATTCTAGGGGCAAGATCCTAAACTGGTATCCAGTGTCAGTTCCATTGAAGTCAATGGAGCAATAGCAGTTTACACCAGCTGAGGTATGATGTTTTCAGTATCTGCTTTGTGCAGAGGCTAGTGGTAGTTTCAAACTAGGCCTTATCTTGCTATATTTTAAAAGATGTGGTTTTAGAAAGTTATAGTCAGGGTATAAGTAGGGCTCAAGTGATGCATTCCCCCTACTCATTGTTCTCCTTTCCTTTGTCCTCTTCCCAGCTTTATTAAACTCAGTTTTCATTAAATATGTTAACTAGGACAGCTGTGCTTTCTTGTCCCTAAGAGCCTTGACCACAAGTAGTAAATTTCCAAGTCTCAAAAGATTGTTTTATAAGTAGGAAACCATCTTCTCTGTGGGTGGGTCATCAAAAGGAGACAGATGGTAAACATAAGACTATGCTGTGAAAATACTTGTTTATACAGTTGCCAGTAAGACAGTAGCTGAGCCTATTAGAAAGGGGAGTTATTGAGGAACTAGATAGGTTGTTTTCAACCTAGCTTTCTATTCCTGTATCTGCTGAAAATAGCAATTTATTTAGGGGTAGAGTAGAGGTGGACTAAGTCCCCAAGTAGGTCTTCTCCATCTGTATCATCTATATGAAAATGTTCATTAGTCTATTGCTAAACATAAGTTTTCACAGTTTCAAACTAGTATAAGTAAATTGCTTCAAAATAGGAAATAAGGACAGTTTTAATCTGCTTTAGGTCTTCTGTTAATGATAGACAACATATTTTAAAACAAAATCTAGAATAACTTTATTTGATGAAGGCTATGCAACAACTTTTGTTCAGTTAAAGGGTGGTGTAACTCTTACATAAGTGGGGATACATTCAGGTTAAACAGACTTTTCAGCTTAAGAGTTGACAAGGAAGAATCAGATTTTTGCTGTCTTGTAACATCTTTCTGTATTTATTTTAATTTTGTCTGAATACCAGTGATGTGTGTGTGTGTGCGTGAGAGAGAGAGAGAGAGAAGTGACCCAATTATAGCTGGTAAAGACATATCATATAGTCGGTCATTTCCCCTCCACCCCCCATCTTAGAACCAGTAAGATAAGTAAATTGTGTTTTTTAAACAATCCTTCACAGATTCAGATATTTTCCCATAGCAGCTAAACCAATAACATTGCCTAACCTGTTTCCTAGTTTTACATCTGTTACTGTTTTTGTGATATTTATCAAGCACTATAGTTAAGATTTCATTTTTAGCCTATTGAGTAATAATCTTCTCCATTATATGCAGACAAGCCATTCTTATAATGGGGTTTCCTTTGCTCTGCAGCTCCAGGGTCCAGACCAGACCTGTCAATCACAGGATGGAGGTTTGGCTTCCCCCCCGGGAAAACCCCTACCTAGACTGTTTATAAAGACTAAACATAGTCCAAGAACTTTGATTAACAGTATTAAAACATTAGACTAATATTTCCTGAGATGTACCTTTACCCAGCTGAACTGAAATGTAACTTTAGATGTATATCAGTTAGAGAGGCGATGAGATGACAAGACCGACTAGTCCAAGAAGCAAAATATCAGGTAACAAATTCATTTCTCCATCGTATTCAGGTTTGTCATTTCAACTATGGGAATGCTACAGAAGGGAAACCCTGTGGGAGGGCTCCAATAACCAAAAATATGTACAGAAAAGTTGGAACAGTATTGTGATATCAAGGAAGCAAACTTTCCCTGAAAAGCTGAGATATGATTGTTATGCACGACCAAGTATACAATGAAGACACAGCACCCATTGATGGGGTAAAAATACACAATGCCTATGTACAGTAGGCCTCTGCCTTCCCAGAGAGTAAGCCTTGCTTCTGTTACAAGGACTTGCTTTCACTGGGACACGCTTCTTTCCAAAACTAGGATATATAACTGTGAGACTTTTGGAAGCAGTAATAGTTCCCCCTAGCCAAGGGAATTAGTGAAGGCACTCATAGCAAAATGCCCTCTTATTTAGAAGCAGCATAGCATACAGAGACTATACTGGTTGATTCTTTCCTAGTGATAAGGCCAGTCTGAAGGATCCTTCATCTAATATTGTTGCTCATGAGGGGTAGCTTACTTATGTGTAGGTCCAAGCAAAAACATATAAAGGGCTTGTTTATATAAACAGTTAGCATGCAGCAAATTGGGGTGTAAATCTACCTCAGATTAGACCGGGGTCGGCAACCTTTCAGAAGTGGTGTGCCGAATCTTCATTTATTCACTCTAATTTAAGGTTTCGCGTGCCAGTAAAACATTTTAACATTTTTAGAAGGTCTCTTTCTAGAAGTCTATAATATATAACTAAACTATTGTTGTATGTAAAGTAAATAAGGTTTTTAAAATGTTTAAGAAGCTTCATTTAAAATTAAATTAAAATGCAGAGCCCCCCGAATCGGTGGCCAGGACCCAGGCAGTGTGAGTGCCACTGAAAATCAGCTTGCGTGCCGCCTTTGGCATGCGTGCCATAGGTTGCCTGCCCCGGATTAGACTGTTGTACATGGAGTGTCTGCGTGGAGTCTGTTGCTGTGCATGAAAAGTTTCATAGTGCGCTTTGATCTGTCCCACTTGGAAATGGTGAGGAAGTAGTTCTGTTCCTTCCTTTCTGAAAGATCCTAGAGGGTAGTATCAGACAAATGCTCTCTCAGGCATCAAACAGTATTCAGTTTTGTCACTGTTTCTTTTCAAGGTATATAGGATGTTATTAGGAGTGCAACTGTGGGCTGAAATGTATTTAGCATGCAACAGATGTACTGCTCTATATCTTCATATCTTTTGACATAGATGGTGGAGTATAATTATTTACCCAGCATCAAAAAGTAATTGCAGTAATTGGATTAGAGCCATCTAGCTGTGTGTGAAATTTAGATTGAAGGTAAAGTGATACTTATAGGATGGGGAAGCAACTGGAAGAAATGGCACTAGAGTTGTTACCCATCTGGTTTTTACCTGGACAGTCCAGTTTTTGACTTCTGTGTCCGGGTGCCATTTAAGGTTGTCAGGTGCCCGGTTTACTACTACTACTACTTCAAGGTTAAAGGGCACTTTACACTGCCTTCACAGACCGGGTCCTTGAGACAATCCAGCGAGTGAAGGGTGAGGGGCCTCAGGGAAAGAGGTGGAGCAGAGGCGGGATAGGGGGTGAGGCCTTGGGGTCCGATTACCAGGAATTAGAAAGGTGGCAACCCTAAATGGCATATTAGTGTTCCCACTTACAGAAATATGCCTGCCATTTTTCAGGCTCACAACATGGAGTCTTGTTGGATCTGCATCTGGATGGTCAAGTAGTAGTAGTTGCCAACAGTGTTTTTCCAACATGTTTTCTTAGTAAGAAGATTGCAGACTTTCTGAATATGGACTCAGTGTAGTCAGCCGTGCCTTTGTCAATGTAAAATTGAGGTGTTCAGCTAATGGTAGCTTCCCTAGACTCTCACAAAATAGTCTTGAA
The DNA here is from genome assembly GCA_003942145.1 of Platysternon megacephalum. Lineage (NCBI taxonomy): Eukaryota > Metazoa > Chordata > Testudines > Platysternidae > Platysternon > Platysternon megacephalum. Next base: position 5,016,040 of record QXTE01000036.1, on the reverse strand, counting down.
CATCTACAAGGCCCAAATTTAAAAGCATTTTTAAATATTCAAAAACCTTCAATGGAGCTGAGGGTGGTACATAAATGTAATGTGCTACCTATGCCGAAATCTACATAGTAAGCAGTTGCATTCTGTACTAACTGCAATTTCCAGAGTATTTTAAGGGGAAGTCACATATAGAGTATATAACCAGTTACATGTATTAAGGCGGTGGGGAGTATGTCAGCTGACAGAAAAGTAGTGCCCTGTGCAAGGTCATCTTTGGAACCCTCTTCCTCCAGAGCCTAGATTTGGTGACTTTCAGGGTACACTGAAAGGTCCATCTGATTTCCAAAGATTTTGTAGGGCAAAGGAGAACAAAAGTTGAATAGTTGTGTCAATTTTTGAATGTTCTTAATTATTGTTTTACGTTTCTGTTAAATGCATGTGGTAAAACTGATTTAGCTGTATTTAGTTATATTTTAAACATAACACATGAATGTGCTAGTTCCAAGGCTGCCAAATCAGAAACAAGGTTGGGGGGCGGGAATGTGATGTTTCTTTTCCTGACTTTCCCAGGTGGATCTTGGCTATCAAGATCCACCTGGAAAAATGGCTTTAACCAAACAGAACAGGCCATGCTTATCACAACAGGGTTGCCACTTGAGGACACTAAGAAAAAGCATGAGATATACCCTAAAACAAATGCTCAAAGGGTAAACTGACACCTGCCAAAGTTTGCAGGAATCCAGATACCACAAAAATGTTTGCGAGAAGCATCTAGAGCATTTCTAGACATAACAGAATTAGAACATGCTATCACCAACCTACAGACAGGCAGTCCAAATGGAAACTACAACTGATCTGAGTACTTTTTGTATTTTTATTCAACAGTTCAAATAACTCTAACAAACTCACGCACCTGCCTTTTATCAGTCCATGAGTAGGGTATTTGGTATTATTAATGTATCAACTTTCTTTTGGGAAGGCTGATAAAAAATACTTGGTTTAAGATTGGTTACATTTGGGTTCGTTAGAGGTCCTGATCCTGTCAGAGGATATGTACCCAACACTCCTAATGAACTGAAGTTGGTGGAAAGTTTTTTGTTTTTTATAAACCACAGCAGAATCAGGTGCCTAATTACTCTCTCACACTGTTGTTTCTTGCTGTTGTAACTACTGTGGTCTACAAGACCATCCGTTAGTATATCAGAATTCCATATTAGTCTCTCTAAGATATAGTAGCATCCGTAGGCATTTAAGGTTCCAGGATAACTTTTTTAAATGCTTCATATCGAAAACTAGTGGTTACTACTTTATGAAGCCATAAAGATCCACATTCATTATTAAAATAATTTATTCATGAGTGAAGAGATGAGTAGGGAGCTTACAGCCTGCTTTAGTAGACCTTCGTTAACTAAAAGTCTTATTTCCATAGATTTTAAAGTATTGATCACTGTAATAAATATATTTATATTCATCATCATCATCAAGAGCTGAGAAGGGACACTGGCCAGCTGAAACCACCTGTTTTAAAAAACAGATTTAAGTGCCTGTGTTCCTAACATCATCTTCATTATTAAAAAAAACTTTAAACATTGAAGTCTAGATTGTTGTATGAATTGTTCTGCTTCTTGCATTTCAGTCATTTCGGGCAATGAAAATAGACTAGCCAGGTTGACATTCTGCTTGCTTTTAATAGCATTGCAGTGTTTTGTTGCTTACAAATACTGCAGAGAAATATTTACATTTATAAAACTATTTCCATTAATGATATTAAGTTAAAAAGCTAAAATATAGAATAGCGTTTAAAAAAATTATATAACAAATTATAGCAGTTTCATGAAGAGAGGCTTCGGCCCCAATCCAGCAATGAGCTAAACATAGGCAGACCCCGGTGCTCACATGGAATTCATTGCAGGACTGAGGCCTTATTTTATAAGTCATTACATTGAAAAGCATGGTTTAAGAAAACAGCTAATGTGTAATGAAAAAATCAAACTGTACTATGCAATGATGAGTATTCTGTGGCTTTAATCAAATAAACTTGATTTTCACAGATGCTACCCATAAGACCTAATGCTGCTTCAGGAAATAAAGTTTTTTCTTGTGAATTCCTTACTTCTGGTTATAGCCTCAACAGCCTATTTGGTCCCACATACAAAGTTTTAAAACTGTGCTAACACATTCCTAGAGATATCTTTAAGTTTTTGCTGGAAAGGTAGTATTATTTTAAAACTCTGAGGATGAGGCCACTGATACAGAAAATGAATATGTATGACGGTAGGCCTCAGAAACAGCCAAGCATGAACAAATCACAGTTGGCACATGCACAGAGTAGTTTTACAGAATGTGACAACACAATTATAGATAGGAGCACTTAATGGTAAAACACCAGTTGAGATGCTTGATGTGGGTTTGAATAAAACTGAGCAAGGCTTATTGACTTTTAACCTTTATTCTACCACATGTAATCAGTTAGCTCATTCATAAACTACTTGGTTTGACCTCTAGATTAGGGAACACCACCATTTTTGGTCATGCCTTTTACTGGCATTGCACTTACACTATCTTTAGCATTAGATTGTTTTGCTTGCTCCTGAGGTTTTTATCTCTGCTTATGTTAACTAGTGTGGCTTTTCATACTAGTAAAGAGTGCACAGATGTCAGTTTGCATTTCAACACCAAAGCTTCAAATATGGTCTGTTGCAAAGAGAAAAAAAAACTCTCACTGAAGAGCCACAATGGAACAAATCTTTCTCTTTGTGTGGTTTTTTTTCTCACATTGACAAGTACAGTTGCTGTGGTCAGCAATTACAGGTCACAGTTATGTGCACACTATATAAAAATGCTACAATTTGTTAGCGTGGTGGTGGGATATAGTCTTTTATATCTAGGTCATTGACTTATCCAGCCCAGATTGATAAGTACTTTTCTTCATTACCAAACAGATGTGCAGTGTGCTCTGCGGAATAAAGGTAGCTTAATGGGTACTTGCTCATGTCCGTGAAACCATTACTATAGTTGGCAGTATCTGAAGAGAAATCAGTAATTGAAAGGACACGGAGACAATCTTTCCTCCAAATACTATCTATACTTTTTCAATGCACCTGCCATAGAAGTTAGGCACCTTCCACATAACATCACTGTACTCCTTTCATTTGTGTGTGTTCCTAAGCCTCACTGACTATTCCAGAAATAACCATTCGGTCTGTGTCATCTTTGTCATTGCGGAAAGATTGTGTGAAAAACTGATCTGCTATCCGTTCTGGAGGTGTCTAGGTCAAGGACTGTACTGATCTCCAGGGGTAGCAAATTCTACAGATGAAGGTTGTTAACTTGGCAAGTCTTGGTCCTGGCCCCTGCGTGTTTCACTTCAGAAACCTCATTATTTTCATAATATACACTATTTACCTGTATGCGACCAGTGATAATTAAATTGTCAGAATAAGGGAGGTTAAGCACATTTTGTAATGTATTATCCATTATTTTTCATTTTGTTCACTTGAGCTAATTCACAATTTGAATGGAGTAACATATGAATATAGCTTGTTTTAAAATATGAAATGCTGTCATCTTTAAAGTGTGTTAGAGGTCTTAGCTCACACTCAGTTACCAGGTACAGCACTCTATCTTCCTAAGGTACTATGTCCCACCCTCATCACTGTACTATCTGAGCACCTCACTGTCTTTATCTTCACAACAGCCCCGGGAGACAGGGAGGTACTAATGTTCCCCTTTTACAGCTGTGGAACTGAGACGCAAACAGACTGAGGCCCAGATCCTCAAAGTTGCTTAAGCACCCAACTTCCATTGAAATCAGAAGTAGTTTGCCACCTAGGTACCTTTGAAAGATCTCGGCTGAAGTGACTTGCCCAGCGTCAAACAGTCAGGAAATCTATGCCAGAACAGGGAATTAAACCTGGGTGTCTCAAGACCCAGGCTAGCACCCTAACCACTGAACCATCCTTCTGTCCCATTACTGATAATAAATACAATTATTAGGGCTGGCAAGTGATTAAACAAATTAACTGCACGATTGAACAATAATTGAATACCATTTATTTAAATATTTTTGGATGTTTTCTACATTTTCAAATATATTGATTTCAATTACAACACAGAATACAAAGTGTACAGTGCTCACTTTATATCTATTTTTTATTACAAATATTTGCACGGTAAAAAACAAAATAAATAGTATTTTTCAATTCACCTAATACAAGTACTGTAGTGCAATCTCTTTATCATGAAAGTTGAACTTACAAATGTACAAAAAAACTGCATTCAAAAATAAAACGTAAAATTTTAGAGCCTGCAAGTCCACTCAGTCCTACTTCTTGTTCAGCCAATCGCTCAGACAAACAAGTTTGTTTACATTTGCTTTATTATTATTACATTATTATAATGCTGCACGCGTCTTGTTTACAGTGTCACCTGAAAGTGAGAACAGGCATTCTCATGGCACTGTTGTAGCCTGCGTCACAAGATATTTACATGCCAGATGCACTAAAGATTCATATGTCCCTTCATTCTTCAACTGCCATTCCAGGGGACACGCGTCCATGCTGATGATGGGTTCTGCTCAATAACAATCCAAAGCAGCTTTCTTTTTTGATGGTTTGGGTTCTGTAGTTTCCGCATCAGAGTGTTGCTCTTTTAAGACTTCTGGGAGCATGTTCCACACCTCATACCTCTCAGATTTTGGACAGCACTTCAGATTCTTAAACCTTGGGTCGAGTGCTGTAGCTATCTTTAGAAATCTCACATTGGTACCTTCTTTGTGTTTTGTCAAATCTGCAGTGAAAGTGTTCTTAAAATGAACATGTGCTGAGTCATTATCGGAGACTGCTATAACATGAAATATATGGCAGAATGCTGGTAAAACAGAGCAGGGGACATACAATTCTCCACCCTAGGAGTTCAATCACAAATTTAATAACATTTTTTTAACAAGCGTCATTAGCATGGAAGCATGTCCTCTGGAATGGTGGCCGATGCATGATGGGGCATACGAATGTTTAGTATATCTAACACGTACATACCTTGCAATGCCAGCTACAAAAGTGCCATGCAAATGCCTGTTCTCACTTTCTGGTGACATTGTAAATAAGAAGAGGGCAGCATTATCTCCTGTAAATGTAAACAAACTTGTTTGCCTTAGCAATTGGCTGAACAAGAAGTAGGACTAAGTGGACTTGTAGGCTCTGAAGTTTTACATTGTTTTGTTTTTGACTGCAGTTATGTAACAAAAAAAATTCTACATTTGTAAGTTACACTTTCACGACAAAGAGATTGCACTACAGTACTTGTATGAGGTGAATTGAAAAATACTATTTCTTTTGTTTATAATTTTTACAGTGCAAATATTTATAATAAAAAATAATTTACAGTTTGATTTTAGTTACAACACAGAATACAATATATATGAAAATGTAGAAAAACATCCAAAATATTTAATAAACTTCAATTGGTATTCTGTTTAACAGTGCAATTAAAATTGCGATCAATCACGATTAATTTTTTTGAGTTAATTGTGTCAGTTAACTGTGATTAATCGACAGTTTATTTGTATTAATAATTGTTAGGGCTATCACATATAAGCTAAATATCATAATTTATGTAGGTGAATCTGTAACAAATGAAGTTCAAATAGTGAATTTTAGCCACTGCACTTCAGTACCATTGCATGCTCAGTACACATTCATATATCTTCACTCAGGAGGGCCAAATTAAGTTGTGGTGCACCAAGCTTAAATTTGGACTAACTTTTTTTCTACAAAGATAGTAAAAATTTTAACTAAAGAGTGTCTCTTCCTAAGCTGGTAATAAATCTGCAGCAATTTCTTACAGGTAAAAATAGAAACCCAGATATCAAACGGGTCAGGTGCCAGATCACAGAACAAGAAACCATGAATGACATTGTACAGAAGACTGAGGTATGTATCAAGTTTAAAATAATCAAAGTTCTGTAGTAACTTACAAGTGATGCTGACAAAAGACAAGATTGATGCTTTATTTCTGACTGGTAAGCAGCAAATGGGTAAGAGCATAAGTTCTAGGAAAAGAATGGGAATGTACCCTGTATCTTAAGGCAACAGAGAAGCCCTTGAAAAGAACAGTTTGATTAAGGAATGTAAGGTTATTATATTTGCTGGAATATGTTAAAGGGGTTCTTGCTATTATAGAAAAACTAGAATGCATTAAATATTAGCTTTTGTTGAAAGGCTGGAAGTGGATGTCTGAAGTGAGAATCACAAAATAGGAAACATAACATTGTTGAAAATTCAGAGAACAGAAAAAAAGGGGAAAGAGGAAGAGAACATAAGAATGGTCTGACTCAGAATGGCCAATGCTCCATCTATCCCAGTTCCTGTATTCCGACAGTGGCTGGTGCCATATGCTTCAGAGGGAGTGAACAGAACAGGGGGATTTATTGAGTGATCCATCTCCTGTCATCTTGTCCTAGGTTCTAACAGTCAAAGGTTTAGGGACACCTAGAACATAGGGTTGCAGCCCTGACGATCTTGGCTAATAGCCATTGATGGACCTATCCTCCATGAACATATCTAATTCTTTTTTGAACCCAGTTATATTTCTGGCCTTCACAACATCCAATGGCAATGAGTTCTACAGGTTGATGCTGCGTTGTGTGAAGAAGTACTTCCTTATGCTTTTTTTAAACCTGATGCCTATTAATTGGATGATCCTTGGTTCATGTGTTATGTGAAAGAGTATATAACACTTCCTTATTCACTTTCTTACACCATTCATGATTCAAGATGAAGATTAAAATATTTTAATATCTTTAGAAAATGTTGGGATTAAGTTACTCAAAAGATTTGTTTTAGCATCCTAGCTAGATAACTTAGTGATAGGAGTTAAAACAAGTATAACTAACAGTGATTGATGTACTCAAATAGGAAGCATATAAAATATGAAACAATGTTTTCAGTCAGTTTTTCGGCTGATTCAACCATACTCTGTTGGCAGTAAAGTGTAAAAGGAGACAGAACTCTCAAATATTTGTAAGATGTGGGTATAATATACTAACTGGAGCCAGCAGAAGCATACAGATGAGGAAAGTGTTAGCATAGAAACACCCATAAAAATTCTTCAGCCATATATACAATAGATCTCTGTTGGCCCAGGGAGCTTGGCTCCTCAGCTGTCATGTGTAGCCACTGGATTGCTGGGTCAACCCCAATATTTAAGGAATTAGTTTTCGATGATGTGTTTAAGTTTTTTAATGGAATAATTATATATTTTTTTCTTTTAAAATGCCACCATGTGTAAAGATTCAACAGTGTATGGTGTAAAACATCTGTTACATAAGAAACCAAAGATATATTAGACACTGTGATGCTAATACCCATGTCTTTGTACATACCTGAAATCTAAATCCCAGTCTTGCTTCTAGAGGCAGAATCAAGTATATATTTCTGTTTTCAGTGTGAGTATAATGCAACAATATAGAGATTTATATATCTTTTTAAAATTTCATATATGTTATAAGAGTACATTCTCAAAATTCAGGGTTTAACTGCGTAGCCCTCCATTAAAATCAGTGGGATTCATACAGCTAAAGTCCAACAAAACTCAGTTTATTCCTTCATTACTTTAAAAATGGTAAAGTATAGCTAAGATGCTAGGCAGACAGTAGCCAGTGGCACAAAAATCATGATCACATATGTATTTTGTTTTAATAAATCTCATTCTGTCTAAGCCAATCTATCATACAATTTCTCTCCATCTGTTTCAACTTTCTTTTCCTTATCTTTACTTCTTCTTTATCTTCACAAAGATTCTGCTTTCTTCATCTAAACCTGTCCAAAAATCCTATGTGCCCAAACTTCACAAGGGTGATGTAAAGGATAAATTTGAAGCTATGCAGAAAGCAAGGGAAGAAAGAAATCAAAGGAGATCTAGAGATGAAAAGCAAAGAAGAAAAGAACAGTATGTTAGAGAGAGAGAATGGAACAGGAGAAAGCAGGAGGTTATTTTCTTTGCAAATATTTTTCTTTTTTTTTTTTTTTTAATATTCACTTGATCATAAGAATTAAATATTTTTGGAACTTTTCATTGTAATTCAAATAAGTGGACTCAACATCTAGTAGATAAACTATTTTTGAGCCTTTTATATGATAATATTGAAATTTTGTCTTTTAAAGACAGTTCAATTCTAGTTTCTCTATTTAATCAACTAGATGAAAGAACTGCTTGCTTCTGATGAAGAAGAAGAAGAAACAAAGTCTTCTAAAATAGACAAAGCATATGTTCCAAAGCTGACAGGTAAGAGACTCAATTTAAAAGTCCATGTAATTTGACAGTTGAAGATTAGATCAAATTATTTAGTTTTGTATTGCACATTCATAGGAACTGTTAAAGGCAAGTTTGCAGAAATGGAGAAGCAGAGACAAGAAGAAGAAAGAAAAAGAATGGAGGAGGAAAGAAAGCGCAGAATTGAACAAGATATGATTGAGAAAAAGAAAATTCAGAGAGAACTGGCAAAAAAAGCCCAGGAGGTATATTTATCTTGTTCTGAATATTAAGTACATATCAAATAGAAAAAAATCATACAAAATAAAAAATGCTAAAATAAATATATGGAGATATACCTATCTCATAGAGCTGGAAGGGACCCCGAAGGATCATGGAGTCCAGCCCCCTGCCTTCACTAGCAGGACCAATTTTGCCCCAGATCTCTAAGTGGCCCCCTCAAGGATTGAACTCACAACCCTGGGTTTAGCAGGCCAATGCTCAAAACACTGAGCTATCCCTCTCCCTAATAGTTCAGCAGGAGGATTTGGTCTTAGTTTCTTGAAAGTAGGTGAATGGACTGTAGTCTAGGGGGGAGACAAGTGTGGTGGTGGAGTTTTTAGGGTGTGTGGAGGATTATCACTCTTGTCAAACACTGAGCTTGAGTTATAACTGAAACCAGGCATTGATGAAAAAGATGAACAGGAAGTGGGAGAGGGAATGAACCAAACACAGATTTTGGTATCATATGATTGGAAGTGATTCAAGGTTAAGTTGACTAAGTAAATTTTAAAACATTTGTTGTTGCATACACACATTTTAGACAAGAGATGCTGATTTATGCTCAAGTTTATTACTGAAAATAGGTGTTTGTAAGAAGCCCAGTTGTAGACAAATTGTCCACTAAAGACTCTACTTAAAAGTGATGTTTCAATCAGTATTTTATTCTTTTGTCACTGTACAGATCACTTCTGTTAGATATATAAATGAGTAGCTTCAATTCTTGCCAATGCCTACAAGCCTAATTTTATCTTTTTGAACTCTGAATTGGAGTGTGTCCCCTCATTCTGTAGTTCTTTCATGGAAGCAATTACCTGTGCGAGTAAGAGTCTAAATGTCATTGTCCCAAGACTATGAACAAATGGTTTGCTTAACCAAAAATATTAGCACTAAATCTTTTTCCTCCACACAGAAGAGGAAAGAGAACTCTTATTAGGGATAAATGTCCAACAAAGATTTAGCTACTCACGTCCTACTGGGAGTAACATTACTAAGTTGTGAGCATTCCGATGAAAGTTTAGCTCATAATCTCTTTCAGTACCTGTTCTAGAGTTTATTTACTTTGAAAGGTAGGAGTACAGGATGTAAATTTGTACTCTGGAAGGAAGTTATACTAATTTCAGACAGTAAAAATATATAGAAGCTAATGTCAAGAATATGAATATAGGAAAGAGGGCTTTCTCCCTAGGCTCAGTCTCAAGGGAAGGACAAGGTCACTTTGATATGAAATTAGATTTTCTTTAGCTTCTCTTGCACAATTATGGAATGCATGTGGAAACAAATCTTTATCTACACTGTATTTACTAGTTTATCACTAAGACGCTAAATAAGATTATTATGCTATACCCAGGGTTTCAATTCTGTTTCCAGGATTACATAGCTAGTAAAGTAAGCCTTTATCTAGTAAGCCTCAAGAACTGTTCCAACATTAATACTGCTTTAGATTAAAACATGACATACAACCTAGGCATTAAAATTTAATGTCAGGTTAAACTCATATAGCTATCAAAAAGTATTCAGAATGGTATCCCTCTATTCCAGGGGTAGGTAACCTTTGGCACACGTCCCAAAGGCGGCACGCGAGCTAATTTTCAGTGGCACTCACACTGCCCAGGTCCTGGCCACCAGTCTGGGAGGCTCTGCATTTTAATTTAATTTTAAATGAAACTTCTTAAACATTTTTAAAACCTTATTTACTTTACATTCAACAATAGTTTAGTTATATATTATAGACTTATAGAAAGAGACCTTCTAAAAACGTTAAAATGTATTACTGGCACCCGAAACCTTAAATTAGAGTGAATAAATGAAGACTCGGCACACCACTTCTGAAAGGTTGCCGACCCTGCTCTATTCCCTCCCACTCCAAAGATACATAAACTTAAATGCAACATACATATAATCACTGATGCACAAGTTAATTTTCCATTTTATATTTGAAAATCTAAGGCAAAGAACAAAAGTAACATAATTATGTGAAATTCTCATTTAATAGATTGATGACATAAACAATACAGGAACTGAATCAGCATCAGAGGTAATTGGACTTTTTTTTTTTTTTTCCTCAAAGAACCATTCACCTAATTTTTTATTCACTGCTTTATTATCTTAATAGGGGTTGGGTAAATAAACAATACACTTAATTTTTCACTGAAATTCTGTAACAAGGCTAAAAAAGCCTGAGAAAATGTCTTGGCAATATATTTTGTGGCTATCTATCTATGAGGCCAATTTATTCTAACTTTAAAACAAGTTTAAAGGTGAATGACTTACCACCCATTAAAGTCAGAATAAAAAAAATAACTAAGGCTTACATTTTCAAAGCCATGTAAAGGATTCTGATGCTCACAGGACATGGGCCTCTAAATGCACTAGTGGCTTTGAAAATCTAACCTTAAAAGCTCTTTGCCTTTTTTAATCTTGAAATTAAACAGGGATAGTGTCAAGCTTTTTTTTAATGTTACAGTACAGTCAAGATTTTTAGATTCGTTTAAAAGAAAGAATGTTTATAATCACTTTAACAATGTTTTGATTTACGTATTGCACTTCAGCTTGGAAAGTGTAGCTAAACTGGTTTGTTTGGTCAGTTTAACACACTGGTTTACATATGCTAGCACAATGTTGTTGTCTATGAGGTTCCAGCATTGTAAGAGGATGTTTAATTTTTAAAAAAGCTAGACACCAAAAACCCATTTTTCACTAAGGTGTCAAAACAGTGTGTCATCATCACACTTCTACTGAAGTTTTTTTTGTTTTTTTTTTTTTTAAATAAAATCTAAATTTTGGGTCTAAATTACTAGACAGTCTCTCTTTAATGGTGATATTTTGTGTAAATCCACATCATAGAAGATATTTTTGCACATGAATTTGTATTGGACAATAGCTCAAATCCACTTGAGACAGCAATAGATTTTATATACAAGTTTGAGTTGTCAGTGTTGCTCTAATCAGACATTTTGAAATGCTGCACAACTTCTGTCACTTAAAAAAATTACTAAGGACTCAGTCCTAGATATCATGGAGATTGAACATGCAAATAGATGTAATAGATCCCAGACTTCTGCCCAAGTAAGACTGAAGGGACTGGCAGTTACTTCACATGCTATTTTTTAAACCACATATTTGTTTCTGGAGAAAGAGAGAGTGTGGAAGCAAATTCCTCATTAGCTTGTTTCCAAATGGAGTATAGCACCTTAAAACTTAGGTGCATTTACAATTATGTCTGCAAAATTTCAGCAGCTTTTTTCCAATCAGCCATGAATATTGTAGATAAGTTCAACTGTCAATGAAGATACTGTACAGGTTCTATGAACGCTTGCTACCAGTCGCATTTCAATTTAAAATAGAATTCTCTTGATGCTCTTCTGTTGTCAGAAGAAAACTAATGGCTGTCAGTAGCACTGGAAAATGAGTTTTGCTCTGGTCCCTACTTTTGGTCTCAGTATAACTATGTTGGCAGTTTTGAGAAGCACAGGTAACAGTGGCAGCTGCATGTGGAAAGACTACTCCAAAAAGTCAATATTTATGGAAACAAATTTATTATTAACAACAGGAAGGTGATGATTCGCTGCTGGTGACAGTAGTGCCTGTCAAACCTAACAAAACACCTGGAAAGATTAAAATAAAATATGAAGACCTAGGAAATGAGAGAGAACAACAAGAAAAAAGAAAGCAAGAAGAAGAAAAGAGGATAAGATATGAGGAACAAAAACGATCCCTCAAGGAAGCCAAGTGTCTTTCATTTGTCATGGTAAACAAATCATGAGAAATACTTGGGAAACACAGGTTTGATATTTAAACTGTATTTAACTTTCATTTTTGTTATCTAGGATGAAGATGAAGGCAGTGAAACAAATGAACCTCTTTCTCCTGGGAAACTTAAATTAACATTTGAAGAACTGGAAAGACAAAGACAAGAAAATCAAAGAAGGCAAGCAGAGGAGGAGGCAAGACAACGTTTGGAAGAGGAAAAACGTGCCTTTGAAGAAGCTAGACAACAAATGGTAAATAGATGCATTATTCATTTCTAGTTATGGATGCTTATTTGTGTAGAAAATACACTACATTCCTTCATGTATCTGAGTTGTTTTTTTTTACATCTGAATTGTTTCAAACTGTTAAACCTCATGATGATTCTCAATTTTTAACAGTTGAGATTGAGACCTGACAGCATCATCAGTTTCAAAAATATTTTCTGCCCTAGATAGTGTTCTAGATCAGTAGTTTTCAAACTTTTTTTCTGGCGACCCGGTTGAAGAAAGTTGTTGATGCCCGTGACCAAACAGATGGGGTGTGGGAGGGAGCTCAGGGCTGGGGAAGGGGGTTGGGGTGCGGGCTTACATCCTGTGACTCCTGGTCAGCGGCGCAGAGGCAGGCTTCCTGCCTATCCTGGCACTGCAAACTGCGTTGTGCCCTGGAAGCGTCCAGAAGGTCCAGCTCCTAGGCGGAGGCACACAAGCAGCTCTGTGTGGTTCTCGCCCACAGGCACCCCGCCCCCAGCTCCCATTGGCTGGGAACCGGCCAATGGGAGTACAGAGCCAGTGCTTGGTGCGAGGGCAGTGCACAGAACCTCCGTGGCCCCCTGCCTACGAGCCGGACCTGCTGGCCACTTCTGGGGCGCAGTGCGGTGTCAGAACAGGTAGGGACTACTAGTTTTTACTGGCCGGCTGCCAGGGTGCTGAGCAAAGCGACCCAGTGCCTTGCATTCTGTGACCCAGTACTGGGTCGCGACCCGAACTTTGAAAATCACTGTTCTAGATAGTGAGTCATTTAAGTCTTGGCCTATTCATTTAAACAAGCCACTGGTATGAGTGAAGCTTCCTTTTCTTAAAAGTATGCCATCAATCATATTCATTCTTACAAAATGTAGCTGCATCTTAGGATACTCCAGTTCCATGTGTCAGTATGTTTTAATCTTTTTGGAACTGAAGCAATTGTTTAAAAGTATGAACAGATTTTATTCTGTTCTTAAATTGACTCCAGTTCTTAGTTTTCAATTAATTAAATATTGATTGAACTTAAACTACTCCAGATGAATTTACCACATTCGTGGGTATCAGCATCCTTCTAGTGGTTTTTAGTCACATGGCTAAACATTATTTAACAAACTCGGAGTTATCTATGTTTTGTCTAACTTCAGTGATACTTTGAGCATTGAAATAATCAGTATTTTCACACATGAAAGCATTCCATGGCAATTGTCTGGAGCTATTTCTTATTCATCTCTTGTTTATCTACCATGTTTATATTCATCACTGAGGATTTCTCTCTGGAGTAGGAGAAAGAGGAAGAGGGGAAGGTTGGATCACTCCTTTTCTTTATAGGGGGTTTAAATACTACACTCTAGATTAAGCCTTGGAGAGATTTAGCCTAATATGTTGTCAGAAATAGAAAAAAACAATCGTGTTCTCTCTCCCCTCAACTCCCGCCCGATATGTCTCCATAATATAGCCTTTGCCCTAAAGATTTTTGTAAGCTAGGTTTATCTAAGATTCAGTAGACCTCTGTATAAATTAGGTACTCTGGTCTATAGCAATAACAATTGTTTAATTAAGAGTATTCGCATCAGGTACATTGGATAGTTTAGCTACATTTTCTTACTAATTTGCAACAAAATGAGACTATTTAGAAAATTCTGGATTTAAACATAGATTTTACTTCTGTGTACTCAGATGACTATTTATGCCATTTTTCTCCCACATAGAAGGTACGCACGAGTATTTGCACTTGTGAATGGGGTTTTTATTTCAGTGCACCATGCAAGATTTTATTTCTAGGAATTTAATAGACCACACACTTTTGGTAATTAAAAACAGTTTGATTATACTAGACTGTTCCTGGGCAGATTGTAACCATCTTGCACTTGATGTGGTGTTTTATAGTAACATTTTTTAAAGATCCTAATTCAGCACAAAATTGTGGAAACACAGACGCTCAGAAAATTGAAACCCTGAAAATTTCCAAAACCAAATTGTTGGAGACCAGCATTAGAATGCCTCCGAACTTGTGTGTGAGACCACGGGGTCAAAATCCATATCTGATCATGAATCCAAATTCTGTAGCTTAGGTCCAGCTCTGTTTTCCAGGTGCTTAACCTTTCCTCTTATTAACAACCCTGAACACCACAGCTCTCCAACATTATACTGTATTCTTCGTTTAGAAAGCCAGTGCTCATCCTAAACAATACTTTGTTCCACCCCTTCACCCACATTCTGAAATACATAGTTTTAGTATAAAAGTGACATTTGCAAATTCTTTTTTTTGTTTTTTAAAGCTCTTATTGTGTTTCCCTTTCTACACACCCAACTTTAGTTGGTTATGAATTACCATTTTCCTCTCAATCACTTGCCTTTGTTGGTTGTACCTTTGCAGAGTTTTCTAAAGGCGATCATTCAATTATTTCCTTCCATTTTTCCTCTTTCCATAGATATTCAGTAATTTAATCATTCTGAAAAGCTGATGTCCTATAATTTTCTCAACTCTGTGAGCAGCAGCTCAATGCCATGATGCTTAGAATGTGCAGCAAACTCGAACAGCGATGCCATCATAGCTCATGGATTCATTCTCTCCGCAGACATACAGCAGTTGCAGGAATATTCATTCTTAGTTGCTTTCATTCTTAGTTGGAGTTTGCAAATCCCAGCCTTCTCCTTGCAGACAGTGTCTAATGGAGAAGGGCAGCAGTGAAGATATCGAAGCACCTCATTTCCATTCGTCAGTGATGTTTCATTTTCTGGAGGAGGAACAGAAGCACCATTGTCAATTTGGGTCAAAAATAAAATGCTAATATATTGTAGTAGTTTATTTATAAAAATTCACAGTCCGCTACTATATTATTTTGTAACAAATCAGGACTGAGGGAAAGCACTTCACATGCAAATAAAGAGACTACAGTCCAATGCATTTACATAATATTTCTACTACAAATGAAAGGTCTATTAATTTCACATATCTGGAAAGGAACCTAACAGCATAATTCAAGATTCAGAAATATGTTTTATTACTCAGATTTTCAGGATTGTTACCCCCCTTTGAGGCCTGTTTAGGTATGTCAAAATGATCCAGCCCTTCAGAATATACATCAAAGATGACTTTGGCTATTTAGTTCACCCCCTGCTTGTGTAATATTGTTCTTGATTTATAAGTGTGTAGCGTTAAACTATTCCTCAGAGAGAATTCAAAAAGTTATCCAGATTGTGCCTAAGTATCTAAAACTTTAAAGTATTTGGTGTGTGGGCTTTGAGCTAGACTGCAGTTTTTACATTTCCTAGAGGGAGCTTTTCTTTCTTCCCACTGGCCCAAAAAGAGTAAAAACATTTTTAATTTTTTTTTTAAAGGCAAACGAAGAGAAAGAAGATAAAGAAAATGAAAATTCTATTAAAGAATTCCGTCCTGGTAAACTCAAACTCAGCTTTGAGGAGTTAGAAAGACAGAGGAGGGAGGAAGAAAAGAGGAAAGCAGAAGAAGAAGCCAGAAGACGCATAGAAGAGGAGAAAAGGGCATTTGCTGAAGCAAGGAAGAGTATGGTAAGACATTTTGCTTAGCATTTAAGAGATTTTTCAGATCTGAATTCTGCCAGTAGGGTGCATTTCTGGATTTGGCATTAGATCATATCTGCCTATTCAGTAGCATATATTTCAGCTGCTTCATTAACCCAACTAGTTATCAGAGAATGGACCATCTGGGTAGTTAAACTCAAGTTAGTAGCTTGCCCAAGGAAACATTCCTAATCATTTAAAATTACATCAAAAGTTACTGCTTGTAACCAGTATTACACTGTATCTGAAAACTTAAGAAAACCAAAGAATCAACATAATGAAAAATTATTTCTTTTCCTGGGGAATTTCTCTCCTACATACTGCCATCTTCAAGACCACACACCAGTCATGATCCAACTGGCTGAAAACAAATATGCTCCCTTGAAATCCATCAATGTCTCTCTTTAACTAGGAAAATTAACCAAGTTCTGCCCTGATTTATATCTATGGCACCTCAATGAACAACTCGGGACAGAACTTGGCTTGCTTAATCTTTTTAGTATGATGATTCACAAGCCAGGAAACAAAACAAAAAACAAAATTAACAAATCAGGTTGAGATTGTAATGCTGCAAGTTAGTTTAATTTAAAAAGGGGAGAGAAAAATGAGCCAACTTTGATCTGGATAATATTGAGCAATCATAGATCCCCATGATTTTTTTTTTTTTTTTTTAAGAAATTACTCTGATGTAGAATGACACTCCTAAATGTCAAGTGTATTTAGTTTTTACCCAGGAAATTTTCTTCATGCTGCCCCTCCGTGGAGGGCAGTACAGAAGGCTTAGTTCCAATTAAGTCACTGCAAAATTGTGTTTTGTTTTGTTTTTAAACTAGACAATATTGGACTTTTATGCAGATAAAAATATCCAGAGTTATTGTAAAAGATTACAAAAATTGTAACCCAGAGCTTCAGAAGGGATATAAGCTTTCGTACTTCTTGGCATAAGCAACCTCTGACCGAGGTTAGGAACAAAGTTCTGTGTGAGCAGCATATTCTATAATATGCTTCATGTGGAGCATCTTACACCTTCTTCTGAAGCAGTTGCTGTTGGGCCATTGTGGGGAACAAGAAACTGGAAGAGATGTAACACTGGTCTGGTCCAGCATGGGAATTTCATGTTCTCAAATACAGGCTTAATGAGCAACACTTGTCGGACACAAACAATGCAAATTGTTTCATTCAAAATTCAAAGCAACATCTCAGTGAATTAGGCCATGCCCATTAGCATTAATAGCTTTGGCAAGAACGATGTTTTGTTAGCAATTGTAGTATTAACACTTCTCCTAGCATAAACTGGGATGAAAACTGTGATAGACCAGGGCCCTACATCATCATAAGACAACCAGAGGTAATGTTAGGAAAATCCTAGTTTAGAAACTGTAATCTGTCCACAGCTCTAGGAAGGGACAAAAATGAGAAGTTAAACCAGCAGATACAATAGATGAACTATGAATAGGGCTACAAAATGCTGTCATGATTTTTAAGAAAAGTCAGGAGGTGGTGAAAAGGGCGGTTGCAGCCACTGCTTTGTTAAATCTCTTCTCTATTGTAATACAAGCTAGAACACAATGTGTTGCTTTTGCAAAGAAAACATGGTGTCCACCTACACTTCCTGCTCTTTTACTAGCTCCAGCAATAGCAATGAGGTCATCAAAACTTCCTTCCCATGGGACAAGCAGGTGTCACTATTACAGTAATATCAATACTACATGTTTGGCAGTAGGAGGAAGGATCTGAAAATTGCTATCTCCCTCTCTCCGCCAAATATTTTTTGGATAGTTTAAAATTACCTTGGAAACTAGCTGTACTTTAAGGGTTTTTTTTCAGTATGTGTATGAACAATTACAAAATAACAAAACCCCCTCACCATTAGTAAATTAAGTTAATTCCATAAGATATAACATAGATGACATGTTTGCATAGCAATAACCAAAGACATTTAAGATGTTTAGGATACTAAATTAACAGAATACATAAAGTCAAAGTTCCTAAAAATTATTTTACCAGTTTGAAAGTTTTTGCCTCTCATCTTCCTGGCCTGAATTCAAGATTCCAAGATTCCCCAGGAAGAGGAGATGACATTAAAAAAACCTAAAGCAGCAGTGCAGGAGGGACATTGACTCCTTATAGTGTTTTAAATATTTGTGTAGTCATCAACTCTTTAGGAGAAACAGAAACTAAAATTTAGATCTTGATAGGTTAATCTGTCTTTTCCTAATAGGTTTCATACGTTCTCCTGCAGATCTTATTCCACATTCTTCCCTAACAGCTGGCTCCCATTCCTTTGCTCAGATGGAATTTCTCCTTCACCCCATATTATTGAAGCATTATTTTAGTAAAAAAAAAATAAATAAATGTTATTTTAAAGCTTTTGTCACCATCAAGTTAGTCACCTTCAGCCTGGAACATTCATCTTGGATCACTATCATTTTCTTTCAATTAAATTAGACTAATAGAAGGATGCTCTATACAGAGGGATCAAAACACGTTCTCCCTCACATATCAGTCACATTACAGGCCCAGTGAAACTTACCTCCACCATACTGCATAGTATGGAGATTACAGAATATAAATATTCCCCAGTTCTGTATTTACAGAAGAGGCAAGGATGGCATGGGCTCATGTAGCCATACAAACAGGACAGCTGGTAAGCTAAACACATTGGAGTAAAGTCATACCTAGTGCAATTCCACTTTTCATGTGGCTTTTACCAGAGATACAGTTGGCCCATTGTCTTCTCATGGGTCTATGCATCTCCATTAAATTGGCAATCAGGGTGCTTCTTCAGAGCTGCAGTCAGCACGCTTCTCACTTCCACACACGCACAGTCCATTGACTGATTTCTCATCCTTGCAGCTTCTGTTCACTTAGCTTCCCCAAGTGAAGTAGTGAAGAGATGAACTAATGCATTGCCAGCAAAAGGCTCCCACTTTTCTTCTCTGGTTCAGATGTGGTTACCTTCTTTCAACCTGTAGATGTGCCATTCAGTCATGTTTCATATTCATTATTAAGTGAACTGATAGATACTTTTTGAGATTGTTCGTTTATGGCTTGGTCTTTGCCTCCACCTTGTGCTGATGCAATTCATCTCAACTGACATAAGCTTGCCCTATGCAAGAGAATTGAAGAGCTGGGAGTGGGAGGAGCAGCTGAGCTGCTCATAGGGCAGTATCAAAGGTTGTCTTTAACAGCCAGCAACAGCAGATAGGGGAGGGGCAAGAAAAGTCCTGAAAGGGTCTCGGGTAAAATGAGGAAGTAGGGACAAAGTAGTGCAACAAGAGAAAACAGGTATGATTCCTGCAACAGTTAAAAGTACCAGATTCTACAGTGATGAGAGCCATATGAATACAGGCATGGCTAGAAAGATGACCTAACAAAATAAGCAAAAAATGCACAGATCCATTTTTTAGTTTATGATGAGGCTGAAAGGTTCGTTTTATAAAACAAAGATTTAGGTTTCTGCTTGCTTTTAAACTTGTGATTTTGGTGGAGCTGTGTCTAAGACATTATTTGTGAGCTTACACACTTAAGGAAGGAAAGGTATTGGAATCTTTAACAAAGTAACACAACCTTACACTGCTGTCCATTAGGCTTTGGAAGCAAGTAGTGTTAAAAGCCACACAAGTGTTCAGGTTTGTCTCTTTAGATGTCAGCTCTAATCCCACTAATTCTCTAATCACAAGTCTTCCAGGATAGACACAATTTTAATTTCTAGTGTCAAAATATCAAGCAAATTTTCTTTTTGGACAGAAACCTTTCATGCCATCCTAACATATAAAAAAGCTTTAAGGTATTTTTTTTCCTCTATGCATGTCACTAAGAAATTTGGAAGGGGTGAGGAAAGGAGCAAGAGGGGAAGGGAGAAAAGAAAATAGAGGATGAAGAGGTGAATTATAAAAGACCACCTGCACTGTTCAAGGTTACATGGGACACCCTGCAATAGTGTATGACTGTCTTTATACAATTATGTCTAAGTTGTGTCACACCTCAAAACAGCTTATGAAACTGAATTAAATGTTTTATTATTCTTTCAGATTTCTGAAGTGTAAATTTTAGTTACTCAGATCACAGAATAGGTGCCTATCTCAAATTAAACACAAAAAATAAGCAAAGGACTGCCCATAAAACTCTATCCACCTCATCTCACTCCCTCCTCAAAAAAGTTTTGCTGCATGCCTGAAAGATAAGAGTATCAGAGGGAATATTTAAGAACATAACACAGGAACTGCCATACTGGGTCAGACCAAAGGTCCATCTAGCCCAGTATCCTGTCTTCCGACAGTAGCCAATGCCAGGTGCCCCAGAGGGAATGAACAGAACAGGTAATCATCAGGTGATCCATTCCCTGTCACCCTTCCCAACTTCTGGCTGTACACAGAAGTGTTCTGAAAATGTGGAAAGCACTGGATTTAAAGTAAAAGTATAATTCAGTTTATATGCAAAAAAACCCACAAAGCATTGTTTAAGAACATGTTCTCCATTCTTTGTATGTTGTTTGTGTACATGCCAGTATGTTAACATAGATTAAAGAAAACTGAATACAAATACACAAAATTTGCTTAGAAATGGAGAATAAATATGGGTTTGTATAGCATTGTTTATCTAAGAATGTAACTTTACATGATCTTCACAGTACTGTGATAATTATGCATGATTTATTCACCCTATTTTAACAACTGGGAAAATGAATTAGATGTTAAGCAATTTGCCTGATCAGTTAGAACTGAAGCTTTCCTGGCTCCCATTCCTTTGCTCAGACGGAATCTCTCCTTCACACCATATTATTGAAGCATTATTTTAGTGAAAAAAAAGCTTTATTTTAAAGCTTACGATACACTTGTTTTGCTTCAATAAGCTCAAAATTTTACTTCTGTGTTAAATTGATCAAAAGTGGCAACAGATAATTATTTTCAATAGGTACTGGATGATGAGACCCCAGAGATGTTTAAAACAGTTTCTCAAGAATCTCTTACACCAGGTAAACTGGAAATTAATTTTGAGGAGTTACTGAGACAAAAAATGGAAGAAGAAAAGAGACGCACAGAAGAAGAGCGCAGGCAAAAGTTGGAAATGGAGAAGCAAGAATTTGAGCAGCTCAGACAAGAAATGAGAGAGGTTTGTATTCTCGAAAATAATTGAATGAAATGTCATACAGGGTTACCTCCCTGATAGCAAATAATGAATGGATCATTGCTTAAAATTCTAAAATTTGAAGATTTTAGGTATAGTCTCGTTGGTACTTTAATAAAAAAAAAAAAAGCGTTGCCTAGAAAGAAGGGAATGGAAAAAGGAAAACAAATATCTAACACTTAAAAAAAAAAATTTCCATTTGAAAACCTTTGTTCCCTTTTTAATTGCTTTGAATACAGATTAATATACTTTGCCCTCCCCAACTGAGAACTCCAGCACCTTTAGACTTGTAAAGCGGTCTACTTCCACAGTAGCTTCTGCAGGTTTCGCTATATCCTCTGCTGAAAAGCGGTTTTGTAACTTCTTACAGCAATACTTGGAGAATCATATCTATAATCCTCCTATAGCTAATGTACAAAAATATAATTATTTCCTCTTTCTAGTGTTCATCTTACGATTCTGCCCTTATGAATTTTGCCCTATTTGGTGTTTTTTCTTAAAGCTCCAGATCCTTGATTACATAAAAAATCTGTTTTAATTTAAAAAGTTTCTAGGCCTTGTGCTTGCAGAGAATAAATTGCAAATGCTAAGAAACTAGAAGGTAAATTAAAATAACCCACAAATTATTTTTTAAAATCTCAATTATAAAATTAATCAAGATTTTTGAATGCTTGGGGAAAGCAATAATTGGAGTTGGAAATACTGTCAAAACCTTCCAAAGTTAGCAAACGAGGAATATGCAGCTCATGCTGGAGGATCCAAGGTGAGTAATAAGGGCTTTAGGATTTGAGATTTCCAAACATGTTCGGGATTGCATCTTAAACTAATTAGAGTGTACTATCAACACTGAAATGAGAGAGAAGAGGTAACTAGAAAAAACGTAAAGTGACGGCAATGATTTAGTTCCAGTCCAAAATTGTTATGTTATTGCTTATGTTTTTTTTCTATTTAAAATATCCTTCCAACATTTTTAAAGCAGTCAGAATATCCAGTTTGCCTTTTACTATTAAGTTGTATGCAGTTTAAATACATATAGTGCAACTTACCTGCACTGTGCTATCATGATTTTCTAAGAAATAGTTAAAGCATTACTTAAATTTTTTCTTTTTCAAAAGTAGCTTTTTTATTTTTGGAGAGTAGGTTTTGTTATGGCATTTTGCATTCGGTCAGCATTGATCCTGTTAAGAATAAATTAGACTGTTGGTGAAGAATAACATAGGGTATTAGGCAGCATGATACATAGGAGTCTTACTCTGTCTAGGTGGTCACCAGTTACAAGGCCACTAATTACTAAAAGTTGTTACTAGGACCGTCGATTAATCACATTTAGCTCACGCGATTACTTTTTTTTGAGTTGATGAATGTTTTAAATCGTGATTGTGATTAATCGCAGTTTTAATCACACTGTTTAAACAATAGAATACCAATTGAAATTTATTAAACATTTTGGATGTTTTTCTACATTTTTATATATTGTATTCTGTATTGTAATTGAAATCAAAGTGTATATTTTTATAATATTTACACTAAAAATTATAAAAGAAATAGTATTTTTCAATTCACCTCATACAAGTACTGTAGTGCAATCTCTGTCGTGAAAATGCAACTTATGAATGTAGGTTTTTTTGGTTACATAACTGCACTCAAAAACAAAACAATGTAAAACTTCAGAGCCTACAAGTCCACTCAGTCCTACTTCTTGCCACCTGAAAGTGAGAACAGGCATTTGCATGGCACTGTTGTAGCTGGCATTGCAAGGTATTTACATTCCAGATATGCTAAACATTCGTATGCCCCTTCATGGTTCAGCCACCATTTCAGAGGACATGCTTCCATGCTGATGATGTTCGTTAAAAAATACAGTGAGTTAATTACATTTGTGACTGAACTCTTTGGGGGAGAATTGTATGTCCCCTGCTCTTGTTTTACCCGCATTCTGCCATATATTTCATGTTATAGCAGTCTCCGATGATGACCCAGCACATGTTCATTTTAAGAACGATTTCACTGCAGATAGAAGGTACCAATGTGAGATTTCTTAAGATAGCTGCCGCACTCGACCCAAAGTTTAAGAATCTGAAGTGCCTTCCAAAATCTGAGAGGGACGAGGTGTGGAGTATGCTTTCAGAAGTCTTAAAAGAGCAAGATTCCAATGCGGAAACTACAGAACCCAAACCACCAAAGAGAGAATCAGTCGTCTGCTGGTGACATCTGACTCAGATGATGAAAATGAACATGCATCGCTCTGTACTGCTTTGGATTGTTATCGAGCAGAACCTGTCATCAGCATGGACACAAGTCCCCTGGAATGGTGGTTGAAGCATGAAGGGACATATGAATCTTTAGCGCACCTGGCACCTAAATATCTTGTGACGCCGGCTATAACACTGCCATGAGGATGCCTGTTCTCACTTTCAGGTGACATTGTAAACAAGAAGCGGGCAGCATTATCTCCTGCAAATGTAAACACATTTGTTTGTCTGAGCGATTGGCTGAACAAGAAGTAGGATCGAGTGGACTTGTAGACTCTAAAATTTTACATTGTTTTATTTCTGAATGCAGTTTTTTTGTACATAATTCTACATTTGTAAGTTCAACTTTCATGATCAAGAGATTGCACTTCAGTACTTGTATTAGGTGAATTGAAAAATACTATTTCTTTTGTTTTTTACAGTGCAAATACTTGTAATCAAAAATAAATATAAAGTGACCACTGTACACTTTGTATTCTGTGTTGTAATTGAAATAAATATATTTGAAAATGTAGAAAACATCCAAAATATTTAAATAAATAGTATTCTATTAACAGTGCAATTAATTGTGATTCATTTTTTTAATTGCATGATTAATCATGAATACGTTTTTTAATCGCTTGACAGCTCTAGTTGTTACCCATGGTAACAGTTCATTGACCCGTGTGAAATAAGTTGGTGGTCTCTCATTCCCAGTGGGCAAGGGTCTATGCCAAAAAAATACTAGATGCCAGTCTCACCAGAAACACAAGACATGGAGACTGAATTATGCTTTTGCTCTTAGAAGAGTGAAGTACACTGGCAGAGTAGTATGAAGCATCTTGCAGTGCTACTGCTGTTTTGTGACAGAAGACTCTGCCTCCAGGCCTATCTAGTGCTTATGCAATGCCATATTAATAAAGCACCCTTCACACGGACTGACTTCACAGAGCAGTAACTTGAGGGGACTGCATGAAGAGGCAAGGGCCTTTTCAACCTAATAAAATTGGTTTAGAAGCAAATATAATTGGAGTATTTTTACCTTTTTTTAAAAATTGTGTACCTGTCTTGTATGCCTGGAAATGAAAAGTGAAGGGCCCTGCACTGGGGAACTAGATCTACCACCATCTTCTGATACCTTGGTTTCATTAGATTTAGGGGAAATGTAGCTGGTTCTACTTGGCATTTTTTGCACAAAAACAGTTTTCAAAATCAGGCACACTTATACTTGTTTTGTTATGTTGTAATCTCTTAACAGGAGGAGGAAGAGGCTGAAACCTTTGAATTAAGCAGGGAATATGAAGAACTAATAAAGTTAAAAAGAAGTGGTTCTATTCAGGCAAAGAACTTAAAAAGCAAGTTTGAAAAAATTGGAAAATTGTCTGAAGAAGAAATACAGAAAAAAATTGAAGAGGAGCGAGCTAGAAGAAGAGCAGTGGACCAGGAAATAAAAGAGAGGGAAACTGAGAAATTTCATGAGGCAAGTTATTTTCAGTGTCCACAATTGCTGAAAATGTTGTCACATTAGTTTAGCTGTTGGAACAGGTCATTAGCGTCCTTTCATCCTCAATAAGCTGCATTCAAGGTGCAAGAGTGAACTTGTCCAAAGCACCTCATGATCCTAAAGTGAACAATGTTGCCCTTCCAGCAGAGTTCCCTCCATCTCCATAGTAATCCCCCCTACTCCCTGCTATGGCCATCTGAGGCGGTCCCTCCTGGCCAAACCTTAGGGAACCAGCAGCCTCGATCTTCCCACCAACCTATTTTCTCTATATTTGCAAAGGTTTTAGTATGCATTTGCTCTTGGCTCCACACCCATTAAGTCCCCACACCATCCACTTATACTTCTCAATCTGCAAACCTGACATTTGTCTGGCAAATGGCTGATGTGTGGAACATCCATGTGTTTAAATATTGTGACAGATTTTAATCACTTCTCTCTATAAAACCTGCTTAAGATGTTTCCTTATTGTTTTTATTAAATCAGGTTTTTAATGTTATGGCTTAGGAGGAGGTCCCTACCCAGGTTGCTCAGGGACTTATGGGTTCAAGGAGTGGGTCCCTGCCTGGATTTCTCAACCTTTTCCTTGAGGGGAGGTCATAGGAAGAAGGCTAGGCAGCTACTTTTTCACAAGGGGGAAGGAGGAGGAGGAATTAGCTCTTTCCAGCTTGACGCTTCCAACAGTCCAGGATCTGCTCCACGTCCTATTCTCCCTTCCCCTTCTGTGAATAAGGTAGTGGCCCAACTTCCTGAACTCTGCTAGGAAAATGGCACCTGAGCTCTCTCCCATATATACAGTCCCATCCCCTCTGAAGAGCAGTAAGGAGATAGGAGGGGCAAAGAAGAGCATGGCCCCAAAGCTTCCTGGAAGGTCCCTTCTCTTCCCCTCACCCCCTTAGCAGCCACTGTGAAATGTTGCTTGAGAATGTAGTGAAGTCAGGAGGTCTGAGTCTCACCTTCAGCCCCTCAACCCAATCTCCAGTACTGCCTTTTTCACACACCCCAAATTCCTTCGAGTGCCTTTATGCCCCCCCATACTTACCTTGATTAAATAATTGAACCCCAGTTCATTTAACATAATGGGTTCCTGAAGCTGCTGCAAAGTTGTGGCATAAAAACACCTCAGCAGACTGTGGCTTTGGACAGTCCATATTACAGTTAGATACTATTAAAATTAAATGTCTTTTTAAATAACAAATCTCAAGAAATTATTCTAGATTGTTTTCCTTCTCACCACATTCTATTTTGCCTTATCCCTTCTCATTTTATTTTCCTTTCCCTTCTATCTTTTCTTTTTAACCCTTGTTAAACAAGCTAATTTCCAGGTAAATAAGAAAAAACAATCCCCAAAGTTAAGAGGAGCTGACACCTGGCAGATGTATCTTTTTTGATAGTAGACCTCCCCCCGCACACCCTCTTTGCTATCATGTCCTGTCTTCCTCATCAGTTCCCAACTGCTTCCTGTTTGGGAAGAGGTGGCAGCAGGGGAAAGTCATATGGGAGAGGAGGCTAGGAATGAATTGGCAGTGTTCAAAGTGACTTCTGGGAAGGCTACAGGTTAAAAAAAAAAGAGCTAACAAGTTTTTAGTGTGAAGGGAGAGGTTTAGAAAAAGGAAACACTGAAGTATAGCACCTTAGTAGTGAAGGGACATTGTGTTCTTTGTGTTAGTGGTACAGTACAGTTTAACCCATTTTTGCTCCTCTTTTCCTTAAAGGCTTCTTGCAGAAGGGAGAATTCCCTGCCCCCGCATTTTGGGGTAGGGACTGCTGTAGCAAATCTCTTAAGAGGAAAAAGAAAATCCCCACCAGTTTTCTAAAACAAGCAGGGTGGGCTTTTATTTTTAAAATAGAAAAAGTTAGATGGTCAAAAGAAGCACAGGAAGCTTGGGAATAGTCAAGAAGGGTTTGGGGAGGCTTCCCGGTTAAGCTCCACCCAGTAAATTGTCGTCGTCCCCCTTACCCAAACAAGAAATGATAAGTGCTTAAAGGGTTGTTGTAACCCCCGTTTTTCTATTTTGTCTATTACTTTCTTACTCTGCTCAAAGAAAGTGTAGTGCACCACATATCGCTATGTAGAGCCAGGATAGCAGGCTGATATATAGGATTTTACAAGAATACCACAATCCTGAACACCACACTCTAATTATTGAGGGGAAACAGCAGAGCAACTGGGTTATGATGTTATCACTTAGCTCATTTATGTGAAGCTTTGGAAGGGGGAGGGGAGCCACTATGTTCTTCTCATAGTTTGTCATCTTCTTTCTCGGGCTCCCTTCCAGAAAATTTGACTTACATACACAAGAGCTAGTGTAATGATTAAATATTAATTATATGGGGCATAGTGCCCAGAACCTTGTGCTAGGTGCTGTACAAGGTATCTTGAAACTGACACTTGTAGGAATACCCACCCACTCAGCTACTATCTAGAAATAGTTCTCAAGGTGAAATCCTGTGGAGATAAGCAGAGGTAGTTTGTTGTTTGACATAGCTAGTTGAGGTAAATCCCAGGTGTTTGTAGGATTGTATACAGGTAACAACTAGTGCCCTATCTCCACTAGACGTTTCCCTTAAAATAATTCAGGATAGGTATTGCACCGTAAAGACTTTTTTTTTTTGGTACAGTGAAGACAACCTAGCATTTAAGTGTGTTTAGAGTAGGGAGCCTTGGTTTTAAATTAATTTAGCACGTTTTAAAGCATTATTGCTTCAACTAAAGGTTCATAATGGTAAAGCTACCTAGCGAATATCTCACCCCTAAATCCCAGTCTAGACCAGCCTTCAGATGCTGCTGTGCTTATGGGGTTTTAACTGCTACAGCATTCTGGCTGGGTCATGCTGCCCCCAGAAACAAGCATAACGTGAACCCTTCAACTAACCTAGCCTTTTTACTGTTTATTGGTACAGTCTTCTGTCAGTATTATGATTAAAAGTAAAGTGCTAAACTTTACTTTACTGAATTTTTGTTATTCTTTAAACTGAAAAGGATGATGAAGTAGATGTAAAGCCTGCCAAGAAATCTGAGGCTCCATTTACTCATAAAGTAAACATGAAGGCTAGATTTGAGCAAATGGCAAAGGCAAGGGAAGAAGAGGAACAAAGAAGAATTGAGGAACAAAAATTACTACGTATGCAGTTTGAACAGAAGGAAATTGATGCTGCACTGCAGAAGGTATGGAGGATTAAAAATGCCCTCTCCAGAAATGTTTAAGAGTCAAGAATTTTCTATTAATTTAATATTAATGAAATGCATGTTTTAAGAGCTGGTTTGTTTCCAGTTAGTAGCAACATTACTAGAATCACGATAGTCTTGATACTGCAAAAAACAGTTGAAATAATGAAATATCCAGTAAAATTGCTTTTGGAATTTACAGATATTCCTCTTTGAAGGAATTAATCGCAGTTAACTCAAGCGATTAACTCAAAACAAATTAACGTGATAAAAAAATTAAGCACAGTTAGTCTGTTTTAATTGCACTGTTAAATAATAGGATACCAATTTACATTTATTATAAATATTTTGGATGTTTTTCTACATTTTCAAATATATTTATTTCAATTACAACACAATACAAAGTGTACAGTGCTCACTTTATATTATTGATTACAAATATTTGCACTGTAAAAAAAATAGTATTTTTCAATTAACCTCATACAAGTACTGTAGTGAAATCTCTATCATGGAAGTGCAACTTACAAATGTAGAATATTTTTGTACATAGCTGCACTCAGTCCTACTTGTTCAGCCAATTGCTAAGACAAACAAGTTTGTTTACATTTACATTTGTTGCCCGCTACTTATTTACGTCACTCGAAAGTGAGAACAGGCGTTCGGTATGTGCCAGAAATGCTAAACCAGGGGTTCTCAAGGTTATTACATGGGGGGTCGTGAGCTGTCAGCCTTCACCCCAAACCCCGCTTTGCCTCCAGCATTTATAATGGTGTTAAATATACATTAAAAACACTTTTTTATATAAGGGGGGGTCACACTCAAAGGCTTGCTGTGTGAAAGGGGTCATCAGTACAAAAGTCTGAGAACCATTGTGCTAAACATTCTTTGGTTGATTTTTTTTCCAGTCTAAATATTTGTAATAAATATAAAGTGAGCACTGTATACTTTGTGTTGTAATTGAAATCAATATATTTGAAAACGTAGAAAAAAATCCAAAAATATTTATAAATTTAAATTGGTATTCTATTATTAACAGTGCAATTAAAACTATGACTAACGGCAATTAATTTTTTTAATAGTTTAACACCTCTAATACATACATAATGCTGTAGAGAAAGTGGACATGTTTTCCTTTAAACATTTGGCCAGTTCTCAAATAAGAAGGAAGCAACATACATTCTTATATTGTTCCCCAGATTCCACCTCTGCACCCCACCACCACATTAAGCTCTATCTTCCCCAACTTTCCCATTATGCCTTTCTTGTTCAGTATCCAGATTGTGGTATTGATGCATAATCCGTTATTATCGAGTATGCTTGCGTTGGGAGTTGCCATCTCCTTTCCCCAACTTTCATATGGCCAAAGATTTACGAGGCATTGCAAACGGTTCATGTTATAACAGTGTTTGAAATTCTCTAAATCAATTTATTTTTAACACAGAAAAGGGAAGAGGAGGAGGAGGAAGAGGGAAGTATTATAAATGGTTCTACTTATGAAGATGAAGAGAACCAAGCTCGGTCAGGAGCTCCATGGTTCAAGAAACCCCTAAAGAATGTATCAGTTGTAGACAGCGAGCCAGTAAGATTTACTGTTAAAATTACGGGAGAGCCAAAACCTGAAGTCACATGGTGGTTTGAAGGGGAAATGTTGCAGGACTCTGAGGACTATCAGTACATTGAAAGAGGAGAAACTTACTGCCTTTACCTACCAGAAACTTTCCCAGAAGATGAAGGAGAATATATGTGTAAAGCGGTCAACAGCAGAGGCACAGCAGCTAGCACCTGTATTCTCACCATTGAAAGTAAGAGTTAATGTTTTATCTTGTTTTGTTTAAGTGCCTAATTACTTTACACACCTTTCCTGTTACAAAGTCTATTCCATTTTTCTTGACTCTCCTTTTCTTTTCTAGCTGATGACTACTAATGCTCTGCTTTTGCTGGAAACCTCCCCTCAACTTTCTTACTGCATCCATCTCTTTTTCTGTGGTGGGGCCAATAAAAGGAAACTAGAAAGTGTCATTCCTATATCAGATAGGGATATCCTTTGTACTGCATGAGTGTTCAAGTTCTGTTACAATGTGAAATTTGGTATCAAAGGCACATTACACTAAAACAAGGACTGGTATGAAAAAGCCTAACTATAGAAAAAAATGAATTGTATTTGTGTTCCTACCTTTGAAGACCACTTATTCTGTAGTATAACAGTTAAATACATAATCTGGAAGTTCAAGAGGTAGGAATACATTCTGCATGAACACTAAGTTTATAGCTGCTTAATTTTGTCTCAGACTTAACAGGCAAAAGTGAATGTTTCTGGAATAAAAGTAATGTACTATTTTTAAACAATAAAAGGTTATGTAATGGTTTAAGCTTTTTGTTTAATAAAACATTTTCCTTTCAATCAGCTTTAATACTTATATTCAACGTAGTAATGGGACGTGTAATTAGCCTATAATCACTAATAGTGTAAATTCATCACGAAAATTTTGCTAACTCTATTAGACTACCAAGACTTGCATTTGAAGGTTGTTTTTTCCCCCACTACTTTACCAGTTACCCATGTTAAAATAGCATTTGGCATATTAAAACAAAATTTGTAGAAAGTTCATTTGGGGATATATTGGGGTTTGCACAGCAGCTACTTTCTCCACTTTCATCCTCACCTGGTTGCAATTTTTGTTACTGCATCTTAGTGTATGTTTGGTTTTGTAGTGAAAAGACAACTAAGCATTAATTCTCTTATGGGGAATCCAAAAAGACAAATGGATGTACATGTCAGTGTCTCAAAACATCTTATAATGGATTTTTGTTTAATTAGTCTTTCATAGGACTTTTTTTTAAACACAAAGTACACATACTTCAACTTTTTCTGAGGTTCAGCATTTGTATTCCTCAACATAATACAATAAGCTAGAGGCTGTACCCAAATGAATTCTTATGCAATCCTTTTGGAAGAAAATAAAACAATGATTGTTTGAGGTTTTATTTTAAGTTATATATTCTGGTTATTGGTTCCATTTGTGTTTGTATTAGCTGCATATTTTTGAAACTTTTTTTCTGGTTCTCAATGAACAATTACAATTAGATATATCCTGACAGAATTATTTTGCTGATCAGTTGCGTGAGTCTTCTGAATATTACAATTAGAAGATAAATTGTCAAATACATTTTGCTTCATTTCATGTAGGTAGTGTTTCTTCACAAAATTATTAAACAATCGGTTTGTAAGCACCTACAGGATAATAGGGTGATAAGTAATACCCAACATGGATTTGTCAAGAACACATCATGCCAAACCAACCTACTTCCTTCTCTGACAGGGTTTCTGGCCCAGTGGATAAAGGGAGAAGCAGTAAATGTGACATTTTAATTTCAGTAAGGCTTTTTACAGTCCCCCATAACATTCTCATAACCAAACTAGGGAAATGTGGACTAAATGAAATTACTATAAAATGGATACAACTGGTTGAAAGATAACTATCTCTGAGCATAATCAATGGTTTGCTGTCAAATTAGATGACCATATCTGCTGGGATCCAGCAGGGGTATGTCTTGGGTCTGATACTATTCAATATTTTCATTAATGACTTGGATAACGGAGCGGAGAGTGCACTTATAAAAAGCCAGGTGCAAAATACTATATGTGGAAATAAAAATCCAAATCTGTAAATACAAAGTGGCAAATAACTGGCCTAGGCAGTTGTATTCAATTTCTGATCCACTGTAGCCCCCATATCCTTTTTAGCAGTACAAGTCAACAATGTGATGCAGTTTCAAAAAGGGCAAATATTCTGAGGTGTTTTAACTGTAGTGTTTGTATGTAAGACAGCTTTTCCCACTCTTCTCAGCACTGGTGAGGCCTCACATGGACCAGTGTCCCCAGTTTTGGGCGTCATGCTTATTCCAGAGGAGAGCAAAAGTGATACCAAGGTTTAACAAAACATGACTGATGAGGAAAGATTTAAAAAATGGGTATGTTTAATTTTGAGAAAAGACAGTGATTAGCTGTTCTCCTTGTCACTGATGTATGGACAAGCTTAATCTGCTGCAAGGGTGATATCAGGAAAGAATTTCTAACTATAAGGATAATTAAGTTCTGGAGTAAATTATCAAGGGAGGGTGTGGAATCCCCATTACTGGAAGTTTAAGAACAGGTTAAACCAACAAACACCTGTCAGCAACCATCTAGGTATACTTGGTCTGACCCTACTACAGGAGGTGACAAGGACTAGATGACCTCTCCAGGTCCCTTCCAGCCCTACATTTCAATGTTTCTTGCATGAATTTATAAAATACTGTGAAAATAATCACAAATGTACGTATTTTCCATCTGAAGCTGACATGCGGAAGTCAATATAAAGCCAGGAGGAAAGAAGGGAAAAAAGACACATTTTGTACTATCCATCATTTTACATTTATTGAGAAAACCATACAAAACTGTTATACAGTTAATGTGTACCCATATTACATACAATGTCAATAATGCAAGCTCAAAACCACATTTTGTAAAGCATTCAATTTACCTCAAGTCCAAGCTGCATCTCCCTAAGACACTTCCCATCACAGTAGCCTTATAAAGCCAATCTTCTTTTTACACACGGGTAGTTTCTGTAGAGAACACTTTTCTCAGGACGAAAATGCATCTCACATGCATAAGAGAAATATGTGCATATACATGAGAGTTTTATAGGGTATTACTAGGGAAGAGGGAACCCTGTCAACTGTATGCTTACTGGACGGCCCAAATTTTGCCAATTTACAACATGCAAAGGAAACACAGAAAAGCTATTTCATGAGAGGGGAAAATAGTTTCTAGCATCCAATAAAACTGTTATGGAAGAAGATGAAATATTTCACGTAAGATAGGCTGTGCAGTGAATAATAATACAACCTGCCTGGACACCAAAATACACTATGATACTTCCAAATGAAGGTTATCCTTCCAGCTGATGTATTTCATGGCATGTCTTACAGTATAAAGACTGAAGAAAGTGATCTGTAAATGCTTTTACTATATTAAACATTACACTTCCCCTACTTCCCTTTTAAAACTGCAGTACTCAACTTCCTATTTCATTTGTGGGGTTCTATCAAATCAAGATACATTTATTTAATGTCCCATTTTGGAAAGTTCAGTTACTTTTCTACCAAATCACAAAAACAATCTTCGCTCAGAAATAAGATTCTAGTAATTTAATTATCTTCTGTCCTCTAAAAGAAATAGTTTGGAGACTGATTTAAATAATAACACTACACTTAGCATAAAATATGCCTATAAGTCCAGCAATAAGTGAGCTGAAAATCAATATGCCACAAACACTAAACTGAAGCCATTATGACTTTCACACCCCATCATCAATCCAAATAACTGGCCTGTCTTTTCTATTTCCTCCCACTTCCTAAATTTACTCAATTTAATATTTTAATTATTAAAATATTCACATAACGGTGAAATAAAAAGCAGCATGTTTAAGGAAGTGAAATTGAAATCCCACCCCAGACAGTAAATTCTTAGGATTTAAAACCCACTGGGGGTACATACGTAGTTCTCTTGTGAAAAATAAATGAGAGTTACATATCAAACTACAAGTAAACAAAAATGAAGTGGCTTGAGGGAATTAAGTGCAACTATTAATTTCAGAAGGTAAATATATCTAAGCTTGACTGCTTAGAAGAATATAAATTAAAATATATAGTTTAATATTAGCCACATAGTTTTTAAAACTAAACAGATTATTGAACATTTATGGTCAAGCAAATAGCACTTTAAAGAATGAGAAGTGATCAGACAGAAAAATTATACCCTACACCATTATGTATGGGATACATTTCAAATCTGTTGTTTTGCCAATTTTACCTTCTACATGGACCCCTTCTATGGTCCGTGCTCATCGGCTCACCAATGGCATACACTCAAAGGATTCCTCTTTATTGGTAGTAACTATCTCAGGACCTGATTTTATGAGCTATGATTTGGTGCTTGCAGCATCTTCAGCACTGTGTGTGAAAATGAAGGCAGTATTTTTGAATATTTTTCTTTGATATAGATATAAGCAGGACTTTTGAAAAAGGATCAGCACATTTTATATATTGAATAAACAAAAACTGATGAGATGCTGCTTTAACTAAAAAACTGTACCAGACCATTGAATAAAACAAACATTTTAAACTGGCAAAAGTATACAGCAATTCAGTTAAAGTATCAAAGAACAGAAAATACTGATTGCTATATAGATAATGAAAAGATTATTTGCCATACAGTTAACATTTCACTTGTGCACATGCTTTCTAGTAAGACATACTATTCTGCAAAACTTGTGTCAATTTTCCTACTATATCAGATGAATAAGCAAACTAGTTTATCTAAAAATTTCAGTAATATTATGTTGTATAACTTCTTTAAAAAGTAAAGTTATCAGTTCCAGTGACAAGAGAAACACACAGTATTCTATTTAGCTTTTAGGGGTGGGGTGGGAATAATGACCTGCCAGTTATAAAAACATTTGTGAAGGCTGTTGAAGTTTCTAACCAAGTATTTCCTGTATCTTGGGGGGGAAAAAAGTTTTGTTTTCCTTTGTTAAATTGTTACAGTTCAGCTATTTGAGGAAAAAGTAACAAAAAATGACTTATTCAGATTAAGTTTAATTATTGCAGCAATCCACTCATCTTTTCTAAAAAATAAAGATACATATTTACCCAGAAATGTGAACGGTTGTTTAAACAACTGAGAGACTTCCCACTGAAATGGAACCATGAGTAACAGAATGCATTTGGGGAAATCAGCAGATTGCTTTTGAATACACAACCACAAAAATCTCACAGGGACAACATTAATGTACTGAAATATGTATTTATATACTTCCTTAGGTTGTGCTTACCTGTTGCTTTTTGCAGCAGAACCTAAGGTGGAAGGTCTGGGAAGGCACTGTGAAGTATAAATAATTGCACTGTTTGCAATTAATAAAGATTTTATACCTTAAAATGAATCAAAATCAACAGCCTCCATTTTGTGAATGATAAAGAATCCAGTGAATTTAATTTTGTTCAGTTTAATTAGTAATAAATGCACCATTCTACTATAAGGTCATCTACAAAAGTATCATGCAAAATATCTTAACTATTAAACTTCATATCCTACACTAAAGATTGCAGTATCTTCCTAGCTGTTTGTTTCAAACTACTACTAAAATTCCTAATCTAAAAAGGGGTAAGGTAGTTCCCTCCAGGTTCTACAAAACACAATAAAATACATTGCTAATTATCTGAATAATAAAACTACTTCAAATTTCAAGCCTTAAGTTTTACTTCTCTATGCAGCCACCTTAAAAAAGTATTCTCAAAGCAACAAATGGTGCTCCAAAAAGATATGGCTAATACAGGCTTATAAAATGGTTTAACATATACCTGCATCACTACATGTCTGCAAACTAACTTAAGACAAAACAACTTCTGACTGTCAAGCAGTTCCAATCACTTTCATATTAACAAGATATGCATATTTTCATGGACTAAATAATACAACCTTTGTCTCAGGAGCCCTAGTGAAAAATGTTGTATTACTTAGATAACACAAGATTTTCTTTAGCTATTGCTGAACATTTCAAGAATACTTACCCATAAAGCTCACATATATATATGCACACCTATGTTTCTGAATTAAGAAGCAGTTATGATTTCCTAAGATATTAGCACTGTATTCCAACATAATATTCACACAAGTATGGCATTTGCATTATGTGGAACATTGACAAACGATACTGTTGCAGTTCATCAATTTGTCATTCTGATGTACTTACAGTGCAATGCTCCTTGAAGGAACAATCAAGGATGATACACAGCACAGTCCTCCTCACCCCTATAGAGCTAGTTCTATACTGGCTGGATCAAACCTGCACTTCAACAGACAATGGCAAGACAGACTGTATTGCATGTAGTCTAATATATGCAAAGAGCCAATAAATATGCAAACAGCAAACAATGAATTTCAACAGAATATCAGATTTTCAGTACGAGCAGTAATGTAACAAAAAAAGCATATCAAATAATTTGATTCAACAACTGGTCTTGAGCATTTACACAACAGAACTTATCTGTAGTGAAAGAAGTTCTCTGTCAACCACTCCCCCTACCCCAAACAAAATATAAAGTTTCAATGTCAGATGCAATTCTGGTAACCACGTTCACCTTTCTACACTGATTTTTGAAATGAACTACTGCAAACTGAATGCTTAGAACGTTTAATTATAAAAGTAAAAACTTTTTATAACTAATCTGAAAAATGTTTAAAATAGTTATGCTGAAACAGTCAAGTAAGTATCAAATTAAAAACAGAAAGGTTAACTTATAGCAGCTGTACAGGTCTGAAACAGTGGTCATGTATAAAAAGGGAAATTTCACTGTTAATGCAATGGAAGTATGCCAAAAGATCACCTTTTTAAACACATGCAGTTTTTAATCAAATAGAAAGAAAATAAAGGTATCAAGATTACTGGTGCTAGACAGCAAAATACAATAAATGAAAGAGATCCTCCATCTACAACTATTCTGCAAAGGGGAAAAACATGCCAATGACAGGTTTTTAAACTCATTCTAAGATTTCATGGGGAAAAAAAAATCTCATTTGGGTACATATACCTTAATTCAGCATTGCTAGTAAGTCCTAGAATTCTTTAAATACCCACATATCCAACTTACCGACACAGGAGGTTTCATATTATTTATTGTAAAGCACAAAACAGGCATTTTAAAAGTGAAAGTATACATTGAAAAAGTACATTTATATCACAAAGCATTGACCACATAATAATTGCAAATACATTTGCTGGAATGTGTACATCTACACTAATATACTAAAAACAAACCAATTTTCATTTCTACACAGAAATATTACCTCCTATCAGTAGTGATAGATATTTTGTACATTTTCAAAAACACTATTTTTAAACCAAACAAAATTAAGATCTTCATCAAGGCGTCTGCATCCATACATTTAACAAAGGTTTTTTCCCCCACACAATGAAGCAAATACTGTATTGTCCACTTCTTATTATTGGCCCTGTGCAGAAGAGATACATAAGAGATACACAAAAAGTTAAAGAAAATCCTTTAAATTGAGCTAACTCAGGAGTGAAGCCTTTAAGAAAGAAAAATTGGTTAATGTAAATGGTGGTGGCTTCTTGCATGGTTTTCTAAACCCTGGGGGGAGAAAATTTTTTAATCAAAAGCACTGAACGTTCTGAAGAGATAGAGAACTCAAGTTACCAGATAAAAGTCATTTACTAATTATTCTGACTTATTTTGCTAGAAAAAAAGGATGCACACTCCAACAGTAACAAAACAGGAGACATGCAAAAAAAAATATTTATAAACACAAAATACATAAAACTTTATACCTGTGGTGCTGGAGGATGCTGTGGCATTCCCTGTGGACTTGTCTGGGCATAATATGCTGCTTGCTGTCTGTAGTATTCAGCCCATGCTGCACTATAATCAGGCTGACCTGGTGGGGCCCCAGCTGGAGCTGGAACTGCTTGACCTAAAATAAATTAGGACTACATAACTTTGTTGCTGTAACAAAGACAAAGAAGCTCAAAATAATCTCATTTCTAGCAAACATTACCTTGCTTCTTGTAATATTCCTCCCAAGCCTTTGAATAATCTTGTGGCTGCCCTTGTTGACCTGAAAAACCCCCCACATTTTAATGTAAAAACTCCCGTGTACACCAAAATTATACATATATACAAAGACAGAGGTATTCTGCCTCTCAGTTGATTTCAGGTCCAAATAAAAAAAAAATTAAAGATAGCATACATGTAAATATCAAGTAATTTACACAATGCTATTCTTCCTGTTGATACTAGAGAGCCACTTTTAACTCTGGGACACTACCATTTCAAATATGCTTAAGTATCAACAATACCGATTTTCCTACTTCCATGTGACTGAATTTGAGCACATCCTTTATAGAAAGCAGCGTGCAGGAGTCAGGAAGTTTGCACATGAACACTCACATTTTGTCATTTAGACCTTGTATGTTAATACTTTTAAAAGCAAAAAATAAAAAGGATTCCTGCTGAAACGTGTTCCAGAGCACACTTTTTGGGGGGGATGAATGGGGGAAGGGGGGCAACAAAAAAACCCCACTCTTTTCCAAGCATGCCCACTTGGATTTACTTGAATTGAATAACTGACAGTATTTTCAGTTAAAATGCAGGTCAACAAGGGACAGGAATTAAGTAGTCAGATTACAAAAAGTGATCTCGTTGCACAGGCTGCATTTACTAACACATCAGCTGTTAATTCATTAAATTTCAAATTAATTGATTTGCTACCTGAGCAAATAGAAATAAATCTCAAGATCTGTTTAACACAATGCACATATTTTTATTAATATATTCCACAAAAGACGACGATCCCCAAGATCCTCCTCCTTCCCGCTCACCTCCAAATTTCAAACTCTAATTTATTCTCAACACACACAATAACTGGCAGATTATAATTAAGAACTATTGCCTCATTCAACAGTGCTCAAAGTTGTAAGCAGAAGGCAATAGCACCAAGTTCACTTTTTCCATCCAACAGGCAACAGTTATTACTAAAAAAAAAAAAAGCCAATAATATTACTATTTGAAAGGAAGGTCAAGGATGCCCCTAACCTCTTCCTCCCTCCAAGCCCTCTGAATTTAGAAACCCCTAACTCCCTCCTCCTATTATTACCACCACCTTTTTGCATGACAATGAGGCATCCCAGCTGACATTCAAGAGCTACAACACTCCAAAGGTGCTTTTGCCAGCTGCCATTATAATGGAAACACATGACTACTGACAAAATACTAGCACACATTCAGGTAGAGTTTGAGGTGATCAAGACAGCTGGTTGAGATAGCCAAGAACACAGATTAACTGACTTGACTTGATCTTCCAAAAACAAGTCTTTATGGAATATTAGTATAACATTAAGATATGTCCTAATTTTTATAATCTTGGCTAACAAGGTGTGTAAGGTTCCTAGATTTTTTTTATTTTGGGAGACATGGAGAGAGAATAGAAAACTGCAAAAAAAAAAAAAAACAAACCCCACTTCAGTTCCTGCAACTCAAACTGATCCCTGCTCACTGTGGTCATACAAAGATTTTAAACAAACCTCGATCTTCTGAGGAAACAAATCAGCTAGAAACAGAGTAAAATAAGAAGAAACAAAGGATTTACAAAAAGTACACCAGAGTGAAAGATATCCCTTCTACTTTTCTTTTGTTTATTCCAATCCTCTTTTGCAAATGTAATGTGCGTAGGCCCCATGCAAAGGTTTCCAGTTCCTACATTTTGTAAATATGAGGTAGCCTGTTCTATTGCATGCAATAAACCCTTTTTTTTTTTAAACAAGTTATATCCCAAAGCACTCTCCAACTCTTCCCTTCACATCTCCAGAAGCCCAGTCTTCTATTCCTAAACATGGCTCACTAAGACTCCTTACAGCTCCCTAGCGAACCCTTTCCATCCCCGTATCTTGACCTCCCGACACAACCTCTCTCTTATTAATAGCTCCCAGACGGAGGGATTCACACCTCCCGATAGCCAAGACTCCTCCCTGGCACAGCACTGGAGCAAAATCAGCCAGTGTTCAGTTTACAAACACTTGGATATTAAAAGTTTTCCTAAGGGTTAGTGATTTTTGTCATGGTCATATTACTGAGGTAAGGTCAGCACCGTTGATACCACTTAATCCTAGAAGAAAATTTTAAATTCTACTTTCTCTTGATCAAACTGTGTAGACAGATGGTAAAGCATCTCTTCTGTTCCTGATCAAGAAAACTTAAGTTATGACCCAAATGGAAATTTAGGAGCTGAAGTCATGTAGTTTGTCACGTGCCATTTGCATTTACCCTCCTCCAACAGTGTGGTCAAAAGGTCTCAAATATCAATAGATACTTCTGGTGACTTCAATAGGAAATTTTCTTTCACATACCCACTTAAAAAATCTCTAGCTATAATTGAATTAGACATGAGTCAAAAAAAAAACAAAGTTAAAGTATGGTGCTGAAATGTGCAGTAATGTGTATTGGTACCATGCAAAGGTTTCCAATTTCTGCATTTTATAAATAGTTGTGTATAACCACCTTTCCAACTTCTTCCCTTCACATCTCCAGAAGCCCAACTGGAAAAGGAAGGTTCTGAAGATTCTCTCTGTATTTAACCATCTGTTTTTATGGAGTGCAAAAACTCACACCAAAACCAGTATCAAATTTATTATCTGCTGACTTACTTTGTGGAAGAGGTCCAGAAAGGATCTGGGTTAGACTACTTTTCTTGCAAATTCCAGAGACAGCTTAAACTTACTCCATGGAATTACTCCTGGGGGAATTCTGTGCCACTACACAATGCAGAATTTTGCAGAAATTAATGGTGGGCGGGCAGAATTTCCATTTCCCCCCATAGAAATAGGCTGTAGAGATGTTGGCCACCAGTAGGAGCCGTTGGACCCGGCAGAGCCCAGCTCACAAATAGAAGACAAGGCCGGGGGGAGGGAGAGGGAACTGGAGGGTTTCCCTGGGCTCTAGGAGGGCAAGGTCTGTGAGTGTCAGGAGGGGGTAGGGGGGAAGACGTGCACCTGCAGCTGGCCTCAGGGGAGGGTGGGGTATGGGGTGTGAGTGTCTGGGCGGGGGTGGTGTGTGAGAGTGTCTGGGCCAGGGAGGGCCCCACAGCTGGGCTCTGGAGAGAGGGGAGGAGAAGATGACAAAGAAGCAGGAACTGGGTTGTCCTAGGGGTTCTTTAACTCTCTACTCCTGGGGGAAATTTTGTTTGCAGAATTTTTTTATTTTTTTTGGCACAGAATTTCCCCAAGAATAATGGAATTCTGGGGCTTCACCACATCCCTTCACTCAGGATGAGTCCTTCCAAAGCTGTACTGAAACACTAAAGTCTAATTAGCATACTGAAACTTTTTACCAGTAATGCTTTATTAGATCATATTAACTATATACACACACACACATGCACCTTGAAGAGGCCACTGTAGAAGCATATGAAAGACTTACCAAAGAAGCCAGATTAAGAGAGGAGGCAAAGTCCCAGAAAAGCAGTCAATTTTTTTATTCTTAACAATTACCTCTCTCCACCAGTTAAACATCTAGGCTGTAGTGGACAATAAGGAAGGAGAGGAATTCGTTCCTTAAGTATTAGTATGGTACTTGGGAACCTCTGAACAATGCTTCTGAACAGGAATTAAGGTCAAGCATTTTATAAACATGTTAATGGGTGACCAACTGGCACATTTTCTGATTCTTCTGTGGTGGCTGATGCTTCATCATCTGCCAAGATGTTACTGCAGAGCATGCTGAATGGGCTTTGATCCACTCAGACTGCTTATCTTTGAACCTCACCGATGCAGAGTTTGACTATGAAAAATCTAGACATTTTCAGGCCCAGGTACGTAAGGTAAAGGAAAACAATGATTACATCCTGAACTAGAAGATTCTACGATGATAAAATGTAAGAGTGCGTCTCATACCCAGAATGTGCAATGTTCTTTAGGGTGTTGAAGCTTTGAGTAAAACTAAAGAATGAACTCCCTTGATGTATGGAAAAAAGTTCCTTTGTAATTACTGATTCTGGGAATTATTCTGGAATAGTGACTGTCTTTGTGGAAAAAGTAATAAAGCTTGTGCCTTCTAAGAGCAGACACTCTTCTTGCTGACATGATTGCAACCCGAAATCATGATTATGTAAAGAAAATATATGGAATTTACATCTTGTGTCTCAGTGAATATGTTATGAAGACTGCAGATCCGCAGGAAGAGAAGACAGGTCTGACTGCTGGTTTGGATAGATGTACTACCCTATGGAATCTTGATCTATCTGCTTAATATTTCGATGATCTGTGCTTATAACACTATTTAATGCTGAGACAAAAAGAAACAGATGGGAGATTTCAGACCAAAGAAATCCAGAACTAGTTTCCGACTTCCTAGGATCTCTCTCCAAGCATCAGAAAGAATTCTGTCCAAATTTGTGTGTAGGCAGAGAAGATGAAAGGCGAGAAGAGTTTTACTTCAGATGAACATCCCATCCTATTTAGGACTTGAGGATCAGTGACCAAGCTGTCAGTTTCAGGTAGTCAAGATTGGGATTCTGCAGCAGGCTCTGCAACAGAGCATCTTAATTGGTGAGAAATTGAAATTAAGACCATTAGGATAATCCCAGTAGGTCCAATCTGTGTTAACAATGATTATGCCTTCATCTTGTTAATTGCTTCTCCTTACAGTGGAAGGGAGGGGGCCTTGGAAGCACACAAAGAAAACATTTAGGCCCTCTGTGAGCCAGAACATACCCCCAGTTAACCTTCGTCTGTTTCCCTTAACTCTCCATTCCAACTGGATGGAAATATACCTATATGGGGGTAGCTTGGCTCTTTGGATATTTGCTGGAATACTTCTTCATTCAACCCATTCTGGGCTGTCTATCTGATGAAAACTTCGTCCATTTTTGTTTTCAGTGTCCGTTTATTTTGATCTTCTTGATTGAAATAGGAGAATTCACACTTAAGCATTTAGACTTGAGATTCTTTGCACCCACTCATTCATTTATATAGGTAACGATCAGTGTGTTGCTGACTGCCAGAACAGCCAACCTGATTTCTCATCCCTAGGAAGCTGGTTCTATGGAAAAGGCTGGCCTCTTGACTGAAGGGAAGGTTCTATCATCACATGGACTTCCTGTTTCTACCAGCAGAGGGACAATCACATTTTCCTCTGCATCTTGTTTGAATGGTTCTGGAACTCTTGAAACTCACATGCAGTCTTGCATTTATTCATGTGACCAGAAGACCTAGGAGCTGCAGGTAAGGATGGACTGGTGTTTCTCCACAACGTAATACCTTAGATCAGGGGTCGGTAACCTCTCAGAAGTGGTGTGCCGAGTCTTCGTTTATTCACTCTAAAATAAGGTTTCACGTGCCAGTAATACATTTTAACAGTTTTAGAAGGTCTCTTTCTATAAGTCTATAATATATAACTAAACTATGGTTGTATGTAAAGTAAATAAGGTTTTTAAAATGTTTAAGAAGCTTCATTTAAAATTAAATTAAAATGCAGAGCCCCCCAGACCCGGGCAGTGTGAGTGCCGCTGAAAATCAGCTCGCGTGCCACCTTTGGCATGCGTGCCATAGGTTACCTACCCCTGCTTTGATCAGTGTCTGAATCTAGTCAAGCTTTTCTTATGTCAGGAACACACTGGCCCTCCTTGTATTTATCAACTGCTAAGCAACTATGTTGCCTAACAAGGGGTATATATGAGTTTCTACAGTCCAGAGTCTTGCTATCACCACTATTATTTTCAACAAAACTCTGGAGGCAGAGGATAGACCAAACTGCAATATTCTGCACTGGCAGCAGCAGTTTGGTAGGT
Source organism: Platysternon megacephalum (assembly GCA_003942145.1). NCBI lineage: Eukaryota > Metazoa > Chordata > Testudines > Platysternidae > Platysternon > Platysternon megacephalum. The sequence goes on along the minus strand of QXTE01000036.1, from coordinate 4,972,560 downwards.
GAAATTGATGAACTGCTGATGGCAGTTAAGCTTCTGCCAGGGTCCAGCAATATCAGTTCATATGCAGGAGATTCTGCTGCTATCCTGGAAGAATGTCCCATATTTTAATGTTCAGCTACCTGCTCAGTTTCTTGAGGTCTAGGATGATCTGGACTGCACCTGATCTATTGCTTAATATGAAAATAGAGTAGACCATGGGGTATCTTTGGTCTTAAAAGGACAAGTTCTATTGCCCCAACTTGCAATAAATGTGTTATTCAGGATGGATTGATGTTTGTTACTCTTCAAGGTTTGAGACAGAAAGAAGGAAGAATGTGGAGGAGACAATTCCAAAGTATTCTTGCTATGCTCTCTAGTACCCACTGTCAGAGTCACAAGTCTGAAGAGCGCGATATCTTGCCTCCTAGCCCTGGGAAGAGGCAGACTCGCTTACAGCCACACTGATGGTTTGGACTGAAAGGAGGGGAAGTGCCCATTTCCTAATCTGGCTTTCTCCCTGGCATTTCATGCCCAGGCTTTATTCTTGAAATAAGATGGTATCATCTTTGATGTTCGTAGGAAAAAAAGAACTTCTGCCATTGTATATGCGCCTGTGTTCCATTTTGACTATGCTGGAGTGGGTAGCAAGTAATTTGGTTTGTCCAAACTGTCACTTACCAGCTTTTGAAGCTTCTCCTCAAACAGGGTTCCACTTGAGATGATGGTGAATTTGCATAGTGTAATTATCTGCAGTCCTGTGTTTAAGATGGAGTTGGTGGGTAAGTTTGGCCATGGAGCCTGCTGCCATGGCCCTTGCTGCTAACCTCATGAAAATCATGGACCCATCACTATGGATCCATCACTATGAATACAATAGTTAAGAATAACTTTCTTCATAACCAACTTAAAACTTATCATGGTTCTGGGGAGCGGCAGCAAGCATTTGCTCCTGTGAAACATGTAATTACCAGAGTAGCTCCTAGTACTGCTGATGAAGCTTCCCAGTCCCTAGGAAAGGTGGCTTCTATCTTCCTGCCAGGAATTACTATATGGTTTACAAGGGATGGTACAACTGCAACTATCAAGGAGGGAGCATTTGGGGTTTTGAAAGCTTACAGAGCATAATGTCTTGCTGACAATCTCTTCCCCATGTCAGAGATCTCCCATTCCTCCTTTACAACCTCTTTGAAGAAAGAGAAGGGGAACTGCAAATTCTGACTTAATACTGAATAATATTTGCCCTTGGATCTAAATTGTTCATCCTCCATTTTGGATGGATCTCGATGGGGAAATCACCTTCCTTCCCCTTTATCTTGAACATGTCTGTGGAGAAATGACCTCTCCTGGTTCTCTGGCTCAGGCTTATGAAGGTTTAAAGTCAAGAGTACTCCTTTCATGAGGATTAACTACAGCTGGAGGGGAAAGATAAGGATCTGGAATGCTTCCCAACTATTGAATTCCAATTTGTTCTGCCCTTTTGGAATTTTTTGCCTTACTTTTTTGAAGGGTGAATTTTTCCCCCCCATCTGAGAACTGGTCCCTTTTTCAGGACTTGCCCATGCTCTGAGCCCCTGCACTCTTCATCATCGGATATGCACTTAGAAAGGAAATGAAGGGAAAGGTCCCTGAAGGAGCCTAGATCCTCCTTCAGAGAGAAACCAAGTCAGAACAAATACCGTATTTCTTGGCAGGACTGCAATTATCCCTTTAAGAATGTGAGAAGAGACTCTAGAGCTTGTTGCCTTAGGTGTGGACTGGACCAATGGGGAGGGAGTTAATGGGAAGAATCCATGAACAGCAAGGATTGACCTGACTGCAGATTCACAGGCACTAAACAGGATCTGAATAGGACTGACTCACCCTTGAAGAGAAGTCTGAGCTGTTAAGGGAAAGAATGGAAAAGCCCAACAAATCTTAAGAATCTGAATGGAGTTTTGGCAGAGTTTTTAGGCTGGGAGAATTGTGACAGAACTCTCCCTCCTGAGATGGAAGACCTCAAACGTTTCATCTGCTCCATTTGGTCACGACTATCATGCTCGGGAAAAGAAGAAATAGAGGTAAAGGAGCCTGATGGATGGTTTTAATTTGGAGCACGATGCCCCTAAAAACTGCCCCTGGATGAAGACTGAAAAGAAGAGAAATACTGCTCACTGCTATTCCAAAGTCTTCTTTTTTAAACACAAGTATGGTAATGGAAAAGAGAGAAATCAAAGCTGCTATTATTTGCATGGCCAGAGGCAGAAATTCTGGAGTATGCCTAAGGATGAGGCTGAGCCCCATGAACGAGATTATGTTCAAAATGGGAGAAGAGGTCATGACCCAGAAAAGTGAATTAGCACCTACTGGCAGGTCTGACACATCAGTGCGAAATATTCCTTCCTTATTCAAGGAAGGAGAAATAAAGAAATGCCTGACAACTAAACAGCAAAGTGAAACACATATCCCTTCAAAGAATCACAAGTTTCACTTTTATTTTTTTTAAAAGCTAGTCAAAGTTAAGAACAAGCACTATCTTTATGATTTAGTTTATAGCACTTAGCTGTTGAACACCTAATAACAGATTTAAAAAATATGACATGCCATATAAAACCTATAGAAATGGCATTCATTTGTAGCAAGCTTTATAATAAAAAGCTAGAGTAAACAAAAGACAATAATAAAAATAAAAAGACGTAAGTGGTCATCTAAGAGCAAATGTTAAACAGATGAACTTCCAAACCAGGAAGATATACAACAGCTTTATAAAACGCACCTCGAATTTCCAGATTCCCAAAGGCAACATAAAAGAAAGAATGAACTCTAAATATTGGAAGATTTTTTAAAATATGTATTTAAGTTGAAAAAGATTAAAGAATAATGCTACTTTTCCACTCAACAATTAAATACGGGATATTTCATACATTACACAGTGTAGTTTCTTGGAAATCATGTTTGCTTGGTTAAAAAAAACAAACCAAAAACACTTCTACATCTGTTCCTCAACACCAGTTAGCAAGTAAAAGAATTTAAGAAGAAATATACACTTTCCCTCCCCGAATGTGGAACACTGCCCATTGCTGATCGCTAGCACAATGAAAAGGTATCTTAAATCTTATTTTAATTACAGTCAGATTTCCTGGCACAATGTGCTCAATTACTACAATAGAAGAACCTAAGCCAATTGACTCTGGCATTAAAGAGTTATATTTGTATTGCTAAAACTCTGCCAAATCAAATGTGAACACCATTTTCCCCTTACAAAGATCTACTTTTTTAACAAACCAAAAATGAATAACATACCCATTTTTTTGTAGTACTCTTCCCAAGCTTTGGTGTAATCAACCTGCCCTGCTGGTGCTGGATTTGGTTGTTCTCCTGATTTACAGAAAGTAAAAATAAAATAATGCATGAATTAAGTTATATATTTAAATAAAATTTTTGTATACTAACATTTCCAGGCATCCAGCTATTAATTAATTTGAAACAAAAAATGGCTTAAATATTTACATAGAATTTACTTATGAATGCAATTAATCTGCTACCACACACTAAAAATAAGCTTATTTACTAGCCAACGCTAAAATAACAATACTGTACACAATAATTAACTTATTAATATCAAATATCTATATCAAATGAATATCAAAACTAAATACTTTAAATTTCTCAAGAATGCAAGCAATTTGTAACACTCATACGCTGTGCAAATGCCACTTGCAGTCTAAAATATTTTAGACCAGGTGCACACATGAAGTTATACAGATATAAATCACGGTGTGATTTTATACTGATTTAGTTAAACTGGTATGACTTTGTGCTTGGACTCTCATATTGGTTTAAACCAGACATATCAATTGAGTTTGCACCTGTAAATTTAAAATCTACTTGCTTTACAAAATCAGACAAAAAAATACAGAAGTGTCCCAACACACTATTACGGAAAAAGTACTTACTTTCTCATTTTATCTGTATGAAATTTTAGTTTGTACTGACTTCACTAGTGCTTTTTATGTAGCTAGTTGTAAAACTAGGCAAATATCTAGATGAGTTGATTTATCCCCCAGAAGACATCTGCTTACGCGTACCCCTGGTTGAGAACCACTATTTTAAACATTATTCCTAACACTCATGAACCTGAAGCAAAGCTGCAAGTTTATAGCTTTGGCACTAGAAGTAAGGATTTTTGAACACAATAGGCTAATATGCAATAAATAAGCCCTTGTATGGGAGAACCCAACCAACAGTAACAGGATAAAAGTCTAGGTGGGCTACGATTTTCCTTCAGTAATGAGCAGTTTTTCCTTATAACAGATTGATCTGTGTACCTTGTCCATTAGTTTGGGTTGTAGGTGGTCCACCAGGAGGGGCTGCAGGTGGCGGCTGTGCTTGTTGCTGATAGTAGTGAGCATAATAAGCTGCCCATGCTGCTGAATTGGGATCTGTTCCTGGTTTACCTAAGAAATAAACCATCACTCATATATATTGTGTAAGCAGTAGGCTTTGTATAAAAAAAAAAAAAAAAATTCTTACAGATCAAGTCTTTTTCTGGCATTCCTAATTTTTCTTCTGAGAAATCTTAATAAAATACTTAATGTTTAACATAGCTATATGTATATTGTAAATTCATTTTAACCCATTAAGATCAACTGAATTTGGTTATATTAAACACAAATACATTAAAAATGGAAGTTATGAAAAAAATTTCTGAGCTAAGGTTACCACATTAACCAAGTCAGCTTCATTGTCATGTTTTCTTATTACGGCACACAATCTGTCATTGGGGGGGCGGGCGGTGTTGGTTAGTATAGTAAATTACATATGTGCTGCAAAGTGTACTTTTGTACAATATTGCTGACTTATGGGTGTTTTAGCAGCCTAATTATAAAATGTACATTGTTAGAGGTGTGGTCTGGGAATTCAAAATTTTTTTATTATTATTATTATTTAAAATGTCCATAGCTCTGTAACATGGACATTTTTTGTTTTTATCAATTAACGTAACTCAGAATTTCACAAATTTTTTCCCAACGTAATCTCACACTAACAGCATCATTTTGGGGGTAAGTATGGATATAGTGAGATGGTTTTAGCAATGGAGTTTCATTCTTTTAAATAAGTTTTGGCATAGGTTTGCAATTAACCTCTTTTCCCTGTTAAAAATTAACGACAGTGTTAAATCGTTTGGAATATGCAACAAGTGTCCCAAGATCCTGAATGTCCATCCTTGCATAACTATGAATATCAGGCAATTTTACAGTTTTATCTGTTAAAAGGTGTAAACCATGTAACCACTGTTACACCTTTTACATATCTGATCATCTCTTTCCCTTCCATCCATTGTTTTTAATTATAGCTAGAGTCTCAAATGTCTTTGCTTCCAATCCCCTTGGTTCTCCCATTTATTCACATTCACCTTTTAGGAACAATTCACTCTTTCTGCTGAACAACATGAAGATAATTACACCACCAGTTTGCAAAAAGAGGTTTTCAGGCACATCAGGGGCTGGAAAACTTCATGTGGCTCAGCAGAAAATGTGATGTGTGTTCTTGAAGCTTATGGATATCTGCATATGAACATGGATGGCTGATCAACAGAGTTGGAGGCAAAAAAACCTTCAACTGGGATTCTCAAGACAGAACTAAGCATATGGGAAAAGGATGATTGAAACTGCACCCACGGACAAAAACAGTGAGGGAGCAACACAAACTGAACAGATGGAGAGAATTAATAGGTGCTCTGGAGAGAATTAATGGGATAGAGCAGAGGAGAAAAGAGAACCTAGAAAAGAAACAGAAAACAATGAAATATTACTACAAGAAAATGAAAGCCAAATACTGAAAATGCACACAGCACTAAAACAGTATGTTCTAAATATAAGAATTTTGAAGTTAAGTATTTTAAAACACTGGGCCAGATCTCAGGGAGGACATTTAAGACTTTTGGCTGGTCCCAATGAACAACTTAGAGAGATTTAACTTTTTTTTGGAAGGTGTGGTGAAAGGGAAAGGGTTGCTGTAAGGGGGTAGTGGAGGAGCTGCTACGCCAGCCCTACCCCAGCACCAGGGGAATTCTTGTGTAGCCAGTTAGTTCGCTTTGTGGCTGCAGAACAGAACAGAGCAAAGGATAGGATCTGGTCCATTGATTCCTACTTATTCTAAAACACTGATACTATAGTTCAGTTAATCAATTACAATATTTCAGTTTGATCCTATGATCTCTATGCTAGCACCAAGATAACACCTGTCCCATCCTAATGCCACCCCTAACTGTAAACTGAGTCACTCCTTGACTGAACACTGAATGTTTACTGAAAGGATACAAACACCAAGATCAAGGTTTGTCACTCTTTTGCTTCTGCACTCCCATGCAGTTCGCAAATTAATGTACTGAAAGTTTGAATTGGGCTACCCATAGATGTAAACTGATTACAGTGATCTCTAGTGTGTAACAGAAAAAGGATGAAATGAACTCTAGCCCCATCAAAGGAAACTGTCAGAGAGAAATTACTTTGAATAGCTCTGCTTTAAAGAACTGAAGATGGGCACATTTTTATATGCATTACTACATCTGCATCTCCAGTGCTGTTACATATGTCAGAAAACTAGAATTTGAAGATGATGCTTGACTGAAAGACCAGTAAAATGAACAAAAAGAACTCTGCTCACGGTAGAGATGGCCAAAAGTTCTCCATCATTAGAATTGCTGTGTCAGGACTAGCATTGGTCAGAAATTGACTTCCCCCGCCAAAAATGCTGACTTCTGGTGAATAACTGAAAGCCCTTTTTTTTTGGTTTAAAACAAAATTTCAATTTGAAAATGCTGTAGTGACTAATGGAATTTAAGGTTTGGGTGCCTCATGCCCCTATTATCTACAGCCCAGGCTCCTGGTTAGACTATATCTCCCATATCTGCACTACAGTCTCCCTCCTGTTGATCCACACATCATAGGTGTCCCCAGCTGTAGTGTACCCCAGGATCTATAGTCCAGAAAGGGAACAAGATAAACTATGACCTTGTCTACACTAGAACTTACTTCGGTATAACTTACATCACTCGGGTGTGAATAATCCACACCCTCGCCCAACCTTAGCACCGGTTTAGACAGCGCTATGTTGGCAGGAGAGCTTCTCTTGCCAACTGCCCTTCGTGGGAGGTGGAAAAATTAGGCCAACAGGAGAGCTCGCCCGTCGGCTAAGAGCATCATCACCAGAAGCACTGCAGCAGCACGTAGTAGCTTGAAACTCCCATAAAACAGCAGCATTTCAAATGGGAAGTTTTTCAATTTGCAGCCAAAACCGAAAAATATTCCCATTTACTCGTGTTTGGTTTTTCAATTGAAAGCTGGACTTTTTCCACAGAAGCAATTTTCTTTTCTAAAACATTCAATTTTCATTCAAAAATGGTTTTGAGAGAAAAATTGTCAACTAGCACTAGTTGGGATTATTGATGAATCTTTTGTACTGTAGACAGTAGGAACAGAGCCTCAAAATCATACTTGTGCTCTGCCAAAATGTAAATATTCTGCAAACAAACAACATGTGCCCAAGGTTAAAAAAAGGCAATGCAAAACTGAAAATACTGCATTTAAGATGTTTGCATTTGGAAGAGTAACACCATGAATATTTGCCTCCTATAAAAATCATCAATTTCTCAATACAATGATGATAAATAGAGACTGTGGTTATTTTCTAAGTTTCTTCAGGTGAAGATTTCTAAAAGAGGATGGACTTCAGAATAGATAATGAAAAAAATAATTAAGTACTGAGAATGAAATCCCAGAACCTGATGATCCTTAACAACTTCAATTAAATTAGAATAGGGACTGAAAGTTCTGAAGAATACCCACCCCTCAAAACAGGGAAGAGAAACATGGAAAGTTTGGAGCAATTTAAGGGGCTTAATTTCATCTAAATCAACACCACTTACTCAGAAAAAAATGTGTTACAGCAGAAATAGTGAGAAATCATGTTCACTGATAAATTAGAAGGGAGATATGTCAAATGTAAAACTCCAAATCTATTTGTTGGAGAGATCACAGAAGCATAATGCCTCAGAGCAATACATCTGATATAGTGGTCTCTCTGAAGAAAATGGGCACAAAGACAAAAGGCGAATGTAATAGGAAAAGAAAACTTCATTTCAACACCGTAAATAATCCTGATATCCAACTGACTAGGAAAACGGAAGTGAAATTGGGATGCATGCCCCCAATGTTATGCTTTCCCTAACAAGAAGAAAGCATAATCCAGCTTTTTCTGGCAACTGATTTTCCACAGTTCACCACCAACACATGGTATATGTAGAAGTGCACATTCAGAGTGGGTATCAATGAAGTAGATTCCAAGGAGAAACAGCTTTTCAGATTTACTCATACAAATAAAAAAAGAAACACACACTTTTAAAAGCAGGCCATGTACAATCATTGAATGTGTGCCTGAACACAACTTTTTGTTAAAAGACTGAATTTCTTACCTGGATCTGGTGGATTTGGTGGCTGCCAGTGTGGATAGGCATTTCCCCACCCTTGTGGAGCATATGGGGCTGGAGGGCCACTGTAAAAGACAAAGAGCCACATGCAATGAAATCCAATTTGAGAATCACCTTTTGAAAAAAATAAGATAATTGAAGTATTACTTACTGAGGTGCGGGACCAGGAGGCCCTGGATTATAAGGAGCAGGATTATAAGGTCCCATAGGATTGCCAGGACCTGGTGGGCCAGGAGGTCCATGTGGGCCAGGAACAACACCATGGGGCCCATGAGGAACAGGTGGACCCAGAGGATTTACTGGACCCTATAACAGGAAAGAAGTGGGCGGGGGAAGAGTGACCCCCATGTTTTCACACACTGGAAACACAAGTCTGAATTCCAATAGAGGCTCATCTAAAAGGTTTCACCCAGGTGTTCTCTAAACTTTTCTTTCCCAGCGCTGATTCATTAGGAATTCTTTCCTAGCTAGCACTTCAATGCCTTCCTCCCATTGATTTGCTTCTCAAGGACCACACCACTGCAACACCCACACTGTTTATGGACAACCTCTCCTAATAACCAACAGCGGGTTTAAAGTATCAAGATATTCAAAAAATCAAAATACTTCATTCTGTTGACCACCAGAAAGGTCTATGTTCATGTACAAATGATGATTGAGAGACAGTAATTAGACAACCACTGGCTAAAACTTTACTAATAGGATTAAAAAAAAAAGTCAGAGAATATGAATGTTTTGAATGAAGATATAAATCAAGTCATTCTTCATTTCAACCAGAGAACTCATTTAGAAAAATGAAATGTGACAAGTTTTACTTTTAATCAAAGGATATCGTTTCAGTTCAATTCTCTGAAAAAAAACATTACCAAACTATGCATGAGCTATTCTGAGCATTGTATAAAAAATAATCAATACAGGTTTTTTAGTCCAATTGCTCACTGTCTGCATACTTAGATACTCAATTACAAATTCAGATGCACAAAAACTGAAAATAAAGTCAGTCAATAAGAAATTATAACTATGTGCAGGCAAACAAAAATGATTTAAATAGAAAAAGCAGCAAGACTACATTATGAGCCATGACTGAAACAGAAATCTACATGAAGAGAGTAAGAGGAGTTTGTAAAGATTTAAGTTAAGTGTTTAAAAAAAAAAAAAAGCTACATTAAACTTAAGTTTAGTGGACCCATATTGGTCTCCTAGGCTGTCAAATTCTTCACTATCCTCAGCGCAACAGCAGCAAAAACTGCAACCTGGAAAACAGTCATTCTATCTTCTTCCCATTTAATCCTTCACCTCTCAGACTACCATCAAGAGTGCAAATTAGTGTGCAATTGTAAAATGGGACATGAAAACAATCAGATGCTGATTATTAACTTTTAGTTTTTAGTTACTATCAACCAGTTAACAACATTTGAACAAGCAACCCAGAAAAGGGAAAAAATAGAAAACAGCCTCAGCCATTACGTTCAACTTCCTGTATTCTCTCAATTGTATCTGGAAGCAATAAGGGATGAGTGTACCAGTGGGCCTTTACAGCAATTAAAAATGCCTCTTCGAATACTCACGCCAATCTTTTCTTCTATAAGTTGCCGAGCATAATCAATTTGCTGTGGTGTCCCGCGGATAGTAAACAACTTCATGTTAGGATCTGCATTTGGTGGAGGATTTCTCTGAAGTTCTATTCTAGCCCCAGATTGCTGACTTATGCTTTTGATAGTTTCACCACCTGTAATCAAAACATCCAACCTTTGATGGCAAGACATTTAACTTACATACTAAATAAGATATAGGCAAAAGCCATTTACAAGAAAGTAAGGAAACTACTGAATTACAGAGTTGATAACCTAGCTATTCTTTTCAGTTACACAAGATATACAAAAAAATAAAATATTTCCTTGGGTCTGACATATTGTAAACAGTAGGAACCCAGCCAAAAAATAAAAACAAACACCCACCCACCAAAAAGCAAACAAAACACCAGCCCCAAGGGAAGAGACTGCAAGACAACATCAGTATCTGAAAACCAGTTCAGTAAGAAAGTCATAGAATAGTGCTTTTATTGCATATGCAGACATGTCTCTTATTTAAACTGTAACGAAGTATTAGACAGGAAGAGCCACAGGTGTCTAAAATTATATACACACTTCACAGAAGTGTTCAATAAGATAAATTATGCATACAGAAATCAGTAGATTTTGTTAATTAAAAAAAATACCAGAGGAAGGCAGAAAAGGTTTAGTTGTGAGTTATGTAATACTAAGAACAAGATACAATTCAGGGAAAAACACAGAATGCACAAAAAGAAAGAACCTCAACTTGAATTTAAAAGGACACAATTTTAACTGACTAATGAAAAACCCACCTTCCAAATAATGTGCTTTAAAAAACAAACGGACCAAAACAAAAAGATTTTTTCCTGTCTGTTGAAGAGCACATACCTGAGCTCCTCTAGAGCACTGCATGAATGGTGTCATCATGTTAGTATGGATGACAGAAAATGCAACTGACCAAACAGTTAAGTTAATTGTTGAACATGTGCTACCAACTGTGCACAAGTAAACTAACTGAAAAGAGAAGAACATTTCCCTCTAGTCTCCTCCATTTGCACTAATTTCAGATGTTACTTATAACACTAATAGCTACACAGTTTTCGGATGGGAGATGCAAACTTGTCTCCATTTAAACCATGCACTAGTATTCCAAGTCAAAAGATGAACTACAACAGATCAATAATTTGTACTGTCTGAAAGACTCATTACAAATGAATAAATAAAAAGACATGGGTAACAATCAAGAGTCTCTCTCATTTGACAGTGTAGTGCATCTTAAGTTTTAATTATAATATTTCAAAGCCTAGTATCTTCTATAAATTGTGATATTTCTGTAAAGGTAAAAAAATCTTAGTAATGAGACTTCATTTTATTAGATCTTTGCTGAAAAGTGCAGAGATTTCTTTTGTGACATAATTACAGTATGTGTGATAAGGAAAGTCTAAATTAAGATCATACTGGATGAAGAACAGTTACTTGCACTTGCACCAACTGGAAGGATGTAAAAGATAAACATTTCAGCCTTTAGTTTTAACAACTTCAGACTTCTTGTTATATTTAAATAATCTTAGCAAGATGCACATTACTCTGGCTACCAGAAACAACCATTCTTTCCTAAAGAAAAAGGAAATTAGTGCTGCATTTATCAACATGGATACAATGTGATTACATTGTTAAACTAAACTGAAAAAAATCAATGCACTTTTTGCAAAGATTTCTGGCATAATTAATTACACAAAAATATTAAGTACTATGATTTCTAATTAGAATATATTTTAGTTTAAAATATATTGCCTTTTCCAATGATTAATCCAGTTTTTCCAGTGGGTACAATAAAATTAAATTCCTGCAATCCACCAGGAGGCCCCATGTTCCAGTTGCCTTGGCCTCTTCCCCTTCCTCGACCACCAGGTCCTGGACCACCAGGATTACCAGCCTAATGGGGGGGAAAAGCTACAAGTTAGCACACACTATTAAAACTTACTGCCTCATTTACCACAATTAATTCATTAGTGACAACAGGTGACTCTAGAACAAAGCCCACTGCCAACTAACAAGTGTCAGATTAATACATTTAGAGGCTTTATTTGTATACACACACACACAGTAACATATATAGTTAACATTTAGTTGAATAAGGATTTTTCATTGAAGTGCTTTCACTCATTTTATGTTCCTGCTTCATTTCCAGATTACCCCAAGTACTGACATACCACAGGAGTCCAGTGGTCTTCCTCAAAATCACTCTGAGGTACAAAAGGAGGGAGGGAAGACCACATGGCATCCAGTAGGTGGAAGTGAAGAGATGGGAGGGAAGGCAGTAGTGGCTGGATATAGGGGACAGGGTTCAGAAAGGTATGGGGAAAAAGCACATTCCAGTTGTGTGTGCTCGCACATGCACATAAAGAAGGGGGTAACTGTGCTAGCCTTCAGTGCCCTGGTCAGAAAAGTCTGCATAGGAAGCTTTCATGCTCCTGCATCTGATTTAGCATATAGCTCCCCATGAAGAATTGAGCAGAAGGTAATGCACAACTGAAGCATGCAGTTAAACACACAATTGCTGCTGTATTTTTTAAAAGAAGATAACCACATACAGTACTGAATTTCTGCAGCTGGGAGGGAGGTATTCACAGACAGAAAATATAAAAATGTTGAAATCACTCCTTTTGTCCCATCCCACATTTTAAAAAAAAGTTAAAGCTTTAAAAATAGTGTGGTAGGGCAAAAAACAGACTGATTTCACAGGGAAAAGGAGAGTTCCTCACAATACAGCAAAACACAATTGCCTGCCTATTTCAGATGTAATGGTGGGACCGTTAGCCAATGATTAGATAAAGGGTTAGTAACCACCACAAGATTATGATTGATTAAAAACAGGCAGTGCACTAACAGACAACTGTCAACTCAATAAAAGTAGCTCTAGAATAGCCAGGACAAGACATTGCTATGGGCTTTAAACTGACCAAAAAAAAAAAGAGTAACCTCATTGACACTTTAAGAACTGCAAACAAGGATGTTTTATAATCCATGCTCAGTTTTCCACACAGACCCAAAAACTACCATTAAGTAAGGTTATTAAAATGGACAGACAGCTAACACATTGATTTTTCCTAGCTGCAATTTTATTTTTTGCACAAAATATTATTATTAGCAGCTAACCTGGACACTTCGAAGGAGGTCTGTAATAATTTCTGCAGCATGTTGACATCTGTCTGGAGGTCCTGTAATTTGGGCTATTCTATCTGGAGTTGTTCCATCATCTGGAATAAGAATGTAATATTTAAATTAAGCCATGTTTTACTTAAAAATAAAGCTAAGTTGATCAACATTTACACACACACACACACACCCTCCACTCACCTGGCTTAAACTGGATTCTAACACCAGCATCATTCTGTATCTTTTTGATCATCTCTCCATTTCTTCCAATTACAATACCAACAGCAAATCGTGGTATTGGGACCTTAAGAGAATACATCATCAATATCTTGAAACAACAAATATTCCTACCAAAGGCCACAATAAAAAAGAATACTGGAAAATTGAACTGGTCACCAACCATACCACCCCAGCCTGCAATCTTGTCAAATCCAAGCAACTACGGAATCATGATTCTAGCCAGTAAATGGATGGGATGGCCAAAAAAGAGGAAATAAATTCTAGACACCACAGGTTGTGATAGAGGCATCACTTCAGTAGATGGTGGTTTTCCCCCAGTCAATGCCTGAAAAAGGTGTTAGGGGGCCTAGGATACTGGTGTCATCAAACAATAACTCCAACAGGAACCCTCACCACTCACGGTCATTTACAATTCCATGACTTTTACAACAGCTAGGATTAAACACCTCTGTGTGCTGCCCAAATTCCAACTTGTGTAATTACATTCTTCACTCTATAATTTCCATGCAATTCCAAAGTGTGACCCCTCTCTCTCTCTCACGCACCCCCACTTCCTCTTAAAAGGATTAAAACACCTCCAAAGCAACAGAAACTGCTGTTCATTATTGGAGGCACAAGATGGCTGCTGCATTCCACAGAGAGGTAGTAGTATTTCAGGGGTGAGCAAGTGATACCTAAGTGCCATAACCACTTTGGGATACAGTTAAAGAGCTATTATTGGTATTAACTAGCTTTTAACATTATTAAACAGTCTCAAAGTACATAGTGAACAATAGATTTTCAACCATACGTACATCTATCCCTTCATTTCCTCCTATTCTTGACCCATATTCATTGCGCGCCTCTCTAAAGCCGCCTTGATCACGAATCAACTCCAACACCATTTCCTTGGCTTGCTAAAGAAGAAAAAAATGTATTTTAGATTCTATAATTTTAAAACTATTTTGATATACATAAAAAAAGAAAGCTGGAAACAAACTCCTTACTTGAACTTTGTAAGGGTCTCCTGTAATCCTAAGAGGTTTGTCTGCACCAGTGTTCTGTGGCCCATCTTGAATCATGACCATTTTGACTCCTGCTCGTTCCTATTTGACAATATAAAACTGAATTTCCATGCAATTCCAAAGTGTGACCCCCCTCTCTCTCTCACGCACCCCCACACCCACCCATGTTTAAAACTTACCTGAAGTTGTTTAATGGTCTCTCCACCTTTTCCAATAACTAATCCTGCCTTACTAGCTGGAATCATAATTTCTTGGACAGCATTTCCTGGTCCATCACCATGATGAAAGCCAGGTGTAGGTCTTCCCTTTTCAACTATCTGGTCAAGCAGTCTCTTTGCAGACCTGTGAAGACAGACAGTTACTGCTAAATGTATTACAAACTGTGCATTGTTCCAGTTGGAAAAATTCATTTCACACAGCCATTCAATGAGTTTCTTCATTACAATTTTAACAGACATTTGTATATTTTGATATCCATAAAAGATGTATTTATCAAATTCTACAGGATGCCTTCCCAGTTTAGCTTCTCTTAACATCTTTATGTGAGATTCCATGAAGATGAGCTCAGTGTGAACATGTGAATAGGGTAGATTCACATCCTATTAAGAGTTCTAAGAAGAAGAATGAAACAACTGTACTGGTTTAGATGCCCAATTATATAATGTGAAATAAGGAAGTGAACTTATGCCCACATATCCAAGTCCCTGAAACTGTACTGACGAGACCTGTTTCCAGTCACTTTCTTCAGCTTCATGGTATTGAGCAGATATTGTGGCTGATGCTTTTCTACTTTCTTCTTCTTCTGTCTTGTCCGTAGAGTCTGTTAAAGACTTTCATTACCTCATATTTAGGTCCACCTGTTTTTCTTACTTGTTTACTAGTTGTCCTAGCAAAACTCTACATGATATTAAGTTTCTCCTTTTTTCTTCTTTTAATATCTCAGTTTTTAATTTAATTTTGACTATTACTGAAGGTGTTTCCTCCTTCCTCAGCATTAAAACAAGTTCTCAAACTATCAGATATGGTGGTGGCCGATAACCTTCTTCCAGCGAATTTCAAGAAGTTCCACCAGACTTCTAGGTAGTTACCTTTTTTCCTTCTCCCCTGTAGAACTCTGACTTGAGTTACTTTTTCTAGCACCAGAATTTTCCACACTTTTCAATACCAGACAATAGGGCCTTCCACCACCATGCTACAGTAATTCTAGTTGCAACTAGGGGATAAGTTATTAGTTCCTTATGGCTTTTATAAGATGCAGAGTTTTCAGGACAATTTAATAAAAGCACACAGTGGTTATTGGACACCCTATCATCTTCCTTCTGAAATCTCCAACAGATTTCCAAAATGTTTTAATTTTTGGGCACATTCACCATACAAGGAGAAATCCTCCTATTTCATTACATTCTCATTTGCCTGTCCCTGTTCCATTAATTTGTTTGCAATTTAAAATTTTCAATGTTTATCAATAGTCACTTCCATTTTTCTAGTACAATAAGAAACATTCCAACAATACCAACAAATTACAAAGATAAACATTACTAAAAAACTGCCTGAAATATATATAGTAGACCTGCAGTTATGAACACCAGAGTTACGAACTGACCAGTCAACCACACATCTCATTTGGAACCAGAAGTACACAATTAGGGGTGTGGGGGTGTGTGTGTGGGGGGGGAGAGAGAAGGCAAATACAGTACAGTACTGTGTTAAAATGTCAACTACTAAAATAATAAAAGGGAAAGCAGCATTTTTCTTCTGCATAGTAAAATTTCCAAGCTACATTAAGTCATTGTTCAGTTGGAAACTTTTGAAAGAACCACATAACATTTTGTTCAGAGTTTCAAACATTTCAAAGTTACGAACAATCTCCATTCCCGAGGTGTTCGTAACTCTGAGGTTCTACTGTATGCCATGAACTAGCTAAATAGGAAACAGACAATGTAACAATCAAACATAAAAAATAAATTGAAAATTTCTACTTTTCCCCTTTGAAGGCATTTGGGACTCAGTTTATTTAGAAACTGAGGATAATTACTGCCTCACCACCTTACTATGACCAAAAACAGTCACTAAAACAAAATTTCACAACAGAACTCTTTGAAAAGAATCAACTCCTAGCTATTAAGATAACATAGAGGCAAGAGTCAAAGGCCTAACCAAACAAAGAGGTCCTACACTGTGACCTGAAGCTCAGGCTGTTGTTCCCTGCACCTTCCACTGAGTGACCTACAGCCAGCCTTGTGATGTTTAACCTTAATAACGGACACCAAGAATGACCTAGAACAGAAATTCTCAACCTTTTTTCCCCCCGAATCCCCTTAACAAGCTATAAAAACTCCATGGCCCACCTACACCACAATAAGTGATTTTCTGCATATAAAAGCGAGGGCCGGAGCTAGGGGGTAGTAAACAGGGCAGTTGCCTGGGGCCCCATGCCAGAGGAGCCCCGTGAAGCTACATTGCTCAGGCTTCAGGGGCCCATGCTAGAGGAGCCCCGTGAAGCTACATTGCTCAGGCTTCAGCCGACTAGCAGGGCTCAAGGCACCAGGCTTTAGACCCACACAGTGGAGCTTTGGCTGTCTGTCCTGGGCCCCAATGAGTCTTAACGCTGGCCCTGCTTGGCACCCCTCCGAAACCTACTCGCGGCCCCTCATACACCACTTAACCATCCCCTCATCTTTTCTCTCCTTTATTTTCCTTCCCATGGTCCATCCCTGCTCCCTCCCCCCTTGGGGGATCTCGGAGTCCAGTTCCCAAGAAACAGATGTTCAGTAAGTAACTTCTTCCCTAACCTGGTTGGTGTGTGTGTGTGTGTGTGTGTGTGTGTGTGTGTGGGGGGGGGGGGGGGGGGGGGGGGGGGGGGGAGGAGAGGAGGAGAGAGATGAGGAGAAAGTGAGAGGGTTGAAGAACGGGAGGAGGTTGCTCCAGAGCATGGAATGGGGAAGGGCCCTTTCCCAGAAGGCTGGAAGGAGGAGACTCAAACAGACCCTCCTATGAGCCCCAGCTTTGGGGCATTGTGGCATCTATCACACATAGGGAGGGAAGTGTCTCATTGTCTCTGTCCAATCAGCAAATAAGGTTCCACCTTGCCTTCTCCCACTTGGGTATGGTTTCCTCCCAGTCCTTCTGAACAGTAGCAGACAGGCAGCTGGGGTGAGGGAAGGGGGTTCAAAAAGGTCCGAGTTCTGTTCTGGTGTTGCAGCGCGTGGGCCATATGTCTGACATCTTCACGCTAGGTACTTCCTCAGACATTTCAGCATTACTTCTAATCTTTGATTTTCTTAAATCAATTCTTTTCACAACAAGGTCCTTATAATGTAAGGACTTTAGAAGAGCACAGACTGCATTATCTAGGTTTGATAAGGATGCCCAGATTTCACAATGGTTACACAGCAGGCTACAACTCTCTCCTCTACCGGCCTACGCATACACTCAACAGGAGAGTAACAAGAGGCAACTCTGCATAACTAAAGCCTATTGAGTCCTGCGGGAAGAAAAAGTAATTGTTCCTCTGTTGCTGCAAGAAATACTAATGAATACACCCAATAACAAGTCCAATAAGGATTTTTATAATGTTTTAGTTTACCAACAACCATCATTTAAAGAGTTAGGAAATTCCAATTCAAGTTTACAAAAAAAAAAAAAAAAAAAACAACCCCAAAAAGATCTGAAAATGGATATTTAGGAATATGCTTTCCTCCCCAAGTTCTGTGCAAAAAAATCCAAAAAGAGGAAAACAAATTACCCTCAAACCTGGCTCTTTCTGATTCCCAGCACTCTTTCAGAAACTGCAGGAACCAAAAATCAGCTCTTCAGTTCTCAACAACCCATGCTAACACTGCTATTTACAAGATTCATTTTTAAAAATCCATCACCTCATCTTAGGTTCTATGCATTATAGCTCAGCTTGATGAGTCCAGTAAACCATAATTTAAAACTTCTCCCTCTTTTTTTTTTTAAATACTGTAACTATAAAAAACATTTAAACTCTGGTGAAATTCTTTGCATGTCATAATTGACAAACCTCTTATCCAATTAATCTCAAATTTCATGGACTATGTTTATCTTGGTCACAGACTGCCAATCTTGAGGACAGTATTTCCCTTTGTATGTTAATTTTACTCAAATACCAAAATAAGGCTTGTAAAAAATTCAGTTGTAATTCTAAATTTGGATAGGTAACTGCTGCCCCATATTAATAAGAATGGCTGAAGACTTCATTTAACAAGATCGGCATGGATCCTTTTTACGTGGATGGGCAACAGTACGTTTGTTTTTAACACCTGCCTAAACCACAGTGGCCAGGTCAAAGATAAAGTTAGGACTGAAACTGCTACAATACCTCTCTCAAACATCTGCCCCCAAATTATGGTCACAGTGGATTCATAACTGGCAAGCATATTCACATTAAGAGATAGTTTCTTGAAGAGAGAACCCACCACAGTTGTTGAAAAATGGATAGGTTTCCAAAGAGAAACACCAACTGCCATCAATTGACCGCAGACCTCCCAGCAGGCCTTACCAAAAACGTAAGAACACAGGGGGCTAGCACACAGACACTTATACAAAATCAATTCCACCTAACATCTCCTCAAGCAAAACCAGAGTAAATTAGACTCAGAGGCAACAGTCTCCCACATTGACACTGCCTTTACAGTGCTGGCCAAATGAGGCTGGTCAAGTCTGCTAGACCAGTGGTTCTCACACTTTTTTTTTTTAATCGCGGAGCACTTGAAAGTTGCTGAGGGTCTCAGGCGGACCACTTAATCTTTCCCAATGTTGTTAGTACCATTAGCTAACTATTGTAAAGCGCTTTAGATAAAAGCACTATATAAAAAACCCTTAATAGTAATTAAAGTTTTTTTGTTCTACAAATAAAAGCACACAACTCATTTTAGTATCAGTAGTCTTACCTTTCTAATGTGATGGATGTGCCCTCTCCCCCGCCGCCGCGGCCCCCAAGCTGGGGGTGGGAAGGGGCGGGGGGTGTCTCTCCACAGCAGCCGCAGCGCTGGAGCTGGGGAAAGTCGCCTCTTTCTCTGGTCGCTGCAGTCCTGAACATCCCAAATTCCCCTCACCCCCTCTTCTCACCCCACTGCCCCCTCCCACCTACCCCCTATTCCTCCCAAGGCCACCACCTCACCGTACATGTGCATCTTCTCCAGAGTCCAGGCACCTAATTAGTGAAGCCAAGCCTGCACGGCTCCACTAATTAGGCGGGTGGCCCTTCATTCTGCTGTGTGCGGCCGCCCAGGCGCACACCTTAGAGGGAACTGTCCACGGACCATCTGAATGGAGCTCGCAGATCACTGGTGGTCTGCGGACCAGTTTGAGAACCTCTGCACTAGACTTTCCAGCATTCAACTAGAATATACTCTGCTGTGTAATTTCACAGATCAACACACCACAGCACAGATGGTGAAAATTCTCTCTGCTGATGCAAGTCTTCTATCAATAGGCACTATGATGCTTTAGGTACAGGTCATCTAAACCATAAAGACATGTAAGGATTCAGACTAGGAGGCATCTAAACATTGTCTCAGCTAAAAGCTTAAAGTCTTGTGTACTGGAAAGCCTTGATTTACCAAGTACCACCATGATTACTCCCACCGCTACGATATAATAGGACCACATTTATCTTCACGTCATTGGGCCTTCTTTTAAAATCCTAAATGTTCTGACTGAACACCAACATATCCATGACTGTGCCTCGAGTAACTTCAAAGAAGAGAAACTAGGGTTTCTACTATTACTCCTCAATGGAGAAATTCCACACCCACCTGATTCCAGTTGCTTCTTTATCAATTTGTCTTCTGGCTAATAAGTGCTTATCCTATCGAGCCAGAATGAATCTAATCTTGTAACATTTTGTTGTGATCAGTTGGTCTGCTAAAAAGCTATTCCTAAGCAGGCCAATTTGAGTGAAAGGCATAAGACCCTTTCAAAATTAAAAAAAGTAGATGTTCTAGGCCCCCCTCCCCTTTATTTTTTTAATGTATGTTTAATAAATGTTAATGTCTTTTTGCTTAGTGACATATAGTAAACTAAATTACTTGGCAACAGATCAAATTCAAATTACTGTGAGCATTATGGCAGTAAGAAAAATAGTAAAGGAACTCAAATTTACAAATGTCTCCCAAGCCCTATTAATCATCAAAAACACCACACTTCAATATTGACTTCATCCAGAAAATTACATATCAACATAAAATCAAATGGCATGGCCACACCACCACTCTGACCCACTTTGTACCGATGCTGAAACTAGTGTACAGATTAATAATTACTAGCCAAAATTGGGCCAGTTGCATTGTTCAGTCAGATCTTGATAATATACAGATCAAATGTTTCATCCTTGATTTAATAATATCCTTAGGGTCTGATCCATCAGCATAGATCTGACTGCAAGAAAAAAGGGGCTACTTCATTTTAACAGTTGAATGGTTATATTCAGGCTTAGCGCAATTAAATTCTTATTCTTAAGCATTTCTCTAGATTATCTATTTAAATTTTCAGAGTTGTGGGAAACTATGCTCCCCCTCCCCCCAAGACAACAGGGGGTCAGAATAATTACTTTTAGACAGTAAACGCTCAGATTCAAAGAATTGAAGCTTTATAACTGTTAAAACACAAACTGTCAATAGCACGACAGAGTATGCAAAGGAAATATCCTTAAATCAAATTCTCAAGCAGCATTTTTCTTATTTTGCCTATCTGTAAATTTTGATCAACAGTGGAAACACATTTTTGTCAATTTCTGTGTGCCTTACAATCAATGTTTACCAATAAAAACTGAATCCTTCCAAGCCTAGTTATTGTCACCTCACTGTATAGGAGTCATATGACATACTTTAAAATATTTTTAGATTTAAAAATATTAGACAATGTACTTACTGAACAGACTCGGGTGTTCCAGTTAACATGCAAGATCTATCAGGCAGGCCACCGCTATCTATAAAGTTTGTAAAATGAAAGATTTAACAATTCTGTTTAACTTGCAAGGAATCAGTAGCTAAGTAAATAGAAAAGTGTGTTGTGGGAAGTTTTAACACTTCACTAAACCAATAAAATGACAGTCTCAAGATTTAAGATTGTTTTGCACTTAAATGACGAGAATAAATTTAGTTGAAAAAACAATCAGTGTTCCAAACTTGTTACCACTAAATGTATATAACCTCAAAAGGAAATAATTACCAGGAGCAATCTGTATTTTGCATCCAGATTCTTGCTGTATGCGTGAAATCTGTTCTCCTCCTCTGCCAATTACTTGAGGGATAAAAACAAAGGAGGTTAACTAGCAATAGCAACATTACTTAAGAGCTCCATTATATTGTATATTATATTTATATTACTTACTGAATCCAACCATTCCATCTGGAACTTTGTACTCCTCTGTCATTACAGACCTAAAAAAAGACAAAATATAACAAAAGATAACATATGTTTAGGAGACTACGCTGGTTTAGAATTTAGAGAATATTTTTCATCTGTACAGAAAGACTGGCTGCCTTCCCCCCAATCACACCAAGGAGGAGAAACATACTGTAACATTTTGGGGGAAATGCCTTTCTGTGGGTGCATCTACCACATCTAGCGACTTGAATGGGAGCCTAGTTTATGCAATTTTACTTCAGAAGTTTTGCCCATTTTAAACTGAAATTCTTCAAGTTAAATAGAGATTAAAAGCCAAAATGACAATCTGTAAACACAGAATACCAAACAGTAATATTAGAAGGCAAAAATGACATTCCTAATTAACATTATATAAAACTTCATAATAGATCAATTATTTCTGCTAAAAATCAGTTTGGTATGAAAAAGACTAGTATATTCCATGATTATTAGAATATTGCTAGTTATGTAGCATTAGAAGTATGTTACAGATGTATAAAAATATAGACCATTTCCAAACAAAAAAAATGCACATCAAGAATTAAAAGGGCATGCGGGCAGGTTGGTTAGTTTTGTGTTTTTGAGGCAGCAGAGGGAAGAAGCAAGATGAGAAGAATGCAGCATAAGGTATTGATCAGATATGTTTGGCATAAATTTTGTTAACTCCAATATTTTTCCCCTTAAGAAATCTTTCCCTCTTGCTTTTAAAATAACCTTTTCCTTCAGACCAGATGCCCGACCCTATGGATCACACCTCCCACATATAACATGATATCAAGTCTCCATGCAGTTCTAGATGTGGGATCAGACACTAATCCTATTACATACATTTCAAATATTTAGCTTATGCCTATTGTGACTAAATTGTAACAAGCATCACTTCACAATTGTGTTTCATTATTATGTTCAAACATTGTCTTTCTAGGAGAAATGTTTTGAAGTTGTTTCCTGGAAATGCACCAATACTAAAAAGTAAGTGTAAACAAAATGTTAATTATGGCTCCTACCTTTGTTGCTGATGCATCGGGGGTAGCTGGGTTCCAAAAGCTACAAATAAAAAGTATTTTTGAAGTTAAATTCACAAATAAAAGCAAAATTCTCTCACAATTAAGACAAAAATTTCCCACTAACAAACTACACCTCTACCCCAATATAACGCTGTCCTCGGGAGCCAAAAAAATCTTACCGCGTTATATTCAACTTGCTTTGATCCACTAGAGTGTGCAGCCCCGCCCACCCCGGAGCACTGCTTTACCGCGTTATATCCGAATTCGTGTTATATCGGGGTAGAGGTGTATCTGTAGCTACTTCTGACAAAGCTGGGTTTTAAAAAAAGTTGCCAAGAAGAGGTATACAAGTATAGCTGAAAAAGACAAACTGATTCTCAGCTCTGTTGCTAATATATAATATTCCACAACTATCAAACTGTTCAAAAACAAGCCTATGTCTTAAAGAAATTTGAGACATACAGGTCAATTCACCGTGATCTCACTGGTCCAACATTACCTACCAGAATACTGCATCATACTCTTGCTCTGAAAATGTACACTTGTTTAGGTTTTATTCGCAATGAAATAAAAAATACTTACAGTCATTCTGAGGAGCAACTTTCTTAGCATCTGGTTGATCTGCAAAATTAAGATTTTTTTTATTTTTTGCCAAGAAACAAGAATCTTTTAAACTAATGGCTGTCCCATGAGTGTGAATCGTAACTTTTCCAGTGTATTTTTTAGTCAATGAATTTGTTTTTGTTTTGGTAATTTCAGGGAATAGATCTGAATAAAAAAGAAATCTTATAAGTACGATATTCGGTTAGTATACTTGAAAAGAAGTTAAGTATTTCCATTTGTCTATCCAGTGGTTTAAGAAAAGCAGTTTTAGAAACATATTGTAGATTGGATATCCATAAAAAGTCAATGAAACTTAGCTAAGACAAGCAACAACATTTAACTCTGCTCCTAATAACTGACTTCTCAAGCTAATGATGCTTCTACAGTAAGAACTGAAGATAAAAGTCCACCAAAAATCAGTATGAAAATAAACAATGGCTTAAAAAAAATCTGACAAGTGACCACAAATCTACATAGAATAATTTAAGAAGCAACAATAATCTCCTGCAATGCAATCTGAGTCTGAACTGTGGTATGAAATTCCTATCCAAATATCAAGCATTTCACAGCATAAAACTTCAAAAAAAAAAAAAAAAAAAAAAAAAAAAAAAAAANTTCAAAGCAACTATCACTAACATCAAAAATCCTCTTTGTACAAATAAGCGAAATGAAAGGCACTGACAACCTATATCTGAAAAGACTACTTCAGATGTTTCCTTCCCCACCCCAAATTCAAAGTTATGTGATGAACCATCATAATTTATGTGTAGCAAAAAGTCAGACACATAATCCAAGAAATATTTGTGTCATCAATTTCAAAAGATCCACTAGTTTATTTCACGTTTACATACTAAACACAGGTAATAAATAAAAATTCCTGCCTTTAAAAGGAGAGGGCATTCCCTCCCAGTGTGTTGTACTGCTCGGACTTGTCCAAGAGCCATCTACACATAAAATAAAAAGAATACATTACATACATCATCTGAAGCATCATTAGCTCATTTTTGTATATTAAAAACCTCACTATTAATAGAAAAACACTTTAATAAAGAATTCAAGAACTCCTGGTCTGAAGCCTTAATTACATTCTGTAAACTGAGTCACAATCCTCTTAAAGGAAAAAAAAAAGTCACAGCTCATATAGACCTAACAAAGTATTTTCAGCACCTCCAAGTTCAGAAGTTTCTCTCCATAATTTAGTCAGGATTATGTGTGTATATTAAACATATCAAACCCTGTTAAGTTCACACTAGTTGTGTAGTAAAAATCAGAAGACACGCCACACAATTCAGTAGCAAACTTTTCTGCAACGTAAAGCAAGTCAAAAAGTGGAAACCGCAACAAAAGTAGAGGAATTATTACAGCATGATCTTATCAGGGTTCATGCGTGCTGTATGCTGAAGTTAGTAAAAGATTTAGCCAAGTCTAAGTAGAATTTTTATTTTCCTGTCTTTTTTTTTTTTTTTTTAAAGTCCTATGCCTTTACAATGAAATGCATTAAAAGTAGTTTACCAGATGCGGTACCTTCAATAATAAATCAGAGGTCAAACCAGCATAGGTTTGAAAGGTGACCACCTTCAACCTTAACAGTGAATAAAAGATTTCAACAATATACCTGCATAAAGGTATCTTCTAAATTATTTATGTTTCACCTACCTTACCCATGGGTTTTCCTCTTAAAATGTACTGCATTGTGTCAGTACAAGAGGTCAGGTAATGGTCTGAGAATTGATTTACACAGACTTCAGATTTAAGACCTAAATAGCGCCACTGATTTCTTAACAAAAATCCCCATTAAAACAAAATTGGGAAAGTGTGTAGTGTTCTTTAAAGGGAGCACATGCCAGTACAATATGGATCTATATTATTGTTTCTGTGGAAAATTTAGGACGTTTTTGACACCGCTGCCGTGAACAAAATGAATTATGGTAGTATACACATATTTATTGACAGCATACCTCCATCCTCAAGAGGTCTTTTTTGTCCTCCATAACCGTAATCATTTGAATTCATTGATGTCCCTCCATCACCTCCAATTTTTGCTGCAATCTAGATAAAAGTAAAAATAATGAAAACAAACATGAGATACTTTTTACCTCGCAAATCAAAAACCTTGCAGATCAGTCCTGGTTTGCCCTAGTTTTGCTGGGGGTTTAAAAAATACATATTAAAAACAATATATATCTCAATGACAAAAAAAAGTCCCTCTCTTTGCATATCATCTTTGAGCACACTTGATCAAATGATCATTTTGCTTTAAGAAGGGCATTTAAAGAGCATTTTGCATTGTTACAGATTTCTCTTTACAAAAAGGAAGTTGTTGTACTCATGAGGTTTCACCCATGGAGGAAGTAGAAGAGACTGCTGCATTTAGAAATGGCAGTACCATGTATTTTTCCACAAGATCTTTGAGATTTTACATCTCATTAAAACAGGTTGAGTTATCTCACAGAGAACCCAACTCCTAGCAAGATCACCTTAAATCTCATAACTGCATTATCTGACTTTCCCTTTATAAATACTGTATAAAGTTAGATCTTGCTTGTTACCAAATTAAGTCTTATGTGCAGCCAGCTGAAAAAACGACAAATGTGTAAATCAAGGTAAAAGTAAAACTAAAGGACAGGGAGTATTCAACGGAAACTTGTAGTTTTAGCTCAGGACCAAGGAACCCAACACTTTCAAACTAGTTTGAGCAGGTTACCAGGATACAAGAGCGCCTCAGGCAACATGATAAATGGAACTGAACCTGAGCCTTTTAGAACACATGGGGGGATCCTCGTCGAAAACCTGCGACAAGCAGTTCCTTCTCCTTCGCCTCCCCAACCAGCGCAGAGCGGTGACCCAGGGCTGCGCGCTGCCTGGGATAAGGCGTTTTTAATAACTACAGTACCTGTGATTTCGCTATTTGCTTCCGCCCCAAACGGCTCAGAGGGAAGGCCCGGGAAAAGTCCCCTCCCTAACCTCTCCTTTCACGGAGCTTGTGGGTACAGGGGGAAGGTTACCGGGGATCGAGCGCAGATGGGGACCCCCCCCCATCCCATTGTGTGTTGAAGGGACAAGGGCGCTGCGGGGGCTCCCCCCTCGTTGTGTGTGCTGGGGAGCACAGGAATCCCTCCTCCCTGCGTGCATAGGGCGGGGAATGGGGAAGAAACAAATAGCACCGCCGTCACCCCAACGTGCGCAGAAAACGAGGCCCCTGAAAGGGAAGCGGACCCAGCCTTACTCCAGCCCCCCCTCCCCCCGAACAAACCCCTGAAGCCGCCCGATACGCTTCAAAGGATTTGCGTAGGACCCACCCTATTTGTCCCAGAATAGGTAGAGGGGAGATTCCGGTGCTGAGGATCAGAGGAGGCCCTATCGGGAGCCGCTTCCAGGCCCCCGAGCCTGAGGGTCGGAGCTACCGATGGGCTGGTGCCCACATTACACACCTGCCTAGCCCGCTGTAGTGCGTCTTTAAAGGCATCGTTGACTCCCCCACCTCCGCCTCCTCCTCCTCCGGGCGCGCCCGAAGCAGGAGGGGGCACCGTGGAATAATCCGCCATAGCCGCTCCGCCGCCGCTTCCTGCCCTACTCGCTGCCTGCCAAGAAAGAAAGAAAATGGCGGCGGGCGGGAGCCTTTCACATTCCTGCGCGGCATCGTGCTCGGGGGAGGGGGGCAGGGAAGGAGAGGAAACCTCGCGAGACCTCTGGAAGGGAGGGGTGGGATTTCGTGGAGGTTCATGTAGAAGAAGAGGAAATCTCGTGAGACTTCATTGTGAAAGCCAGTATATGTGTGCGGTCGAGGTTAGATCTACGGAGATGTCCTTCAGGGGCACGGAAGGGGAAATCCTCAGAGGCGGGGCGATAAGGCTCGCGATAGTTTCTTCCTGGAACGGGATTTGAGAGGCCCCATCGTGTAGGGGGGGTGGATATCACGCGATGACTTTTATCAGTTCGGGATTTGGGAGATCGCGGAAGGGAAACAGGTGGATCTCGCGAGCTTTGAAGGTTAATTTTCAGCGCGTGGGGCTACAGCCTCAGCTGGAGCGCGGTGGCTGCTGGGAGCTCGGTTAGCTCGCGACCTGCTAACGCTGACCGAGACTTCTGCGGCTTTGAGTGAGTCAGGGAGGGTGAAGCTCCGCGCGGGGCGAGCGGTTACTGCCATTCGCAGGCCGCTGGGGTCTGAGCACCCCCGCCCCTTGGGCGCTTGCCCCATGCTGAGGGAGCTCGTTGCCTCCAGGGCACAGTCCCCCCTTCGAGTCCCATCCAGGGGTGAAATCTGGGGGCGCAGAGCTCCTGGCCCAGCATGGCTCTGGGGCTGCCCCCCGGGGCATGCTGGGGTGGTGCCTCTGGGGAGGAGAAGCATCACTTGCCAGGTGACTGCCGCCGAAAACTGATGCAGCGAAACCGGTCAGCCCGCTGGGCATGGGGCTTGCAGCGCTGCGGGGGTGTTGTCCTGGCTGGTGGCTGCGGCGGCGGCTTGTAAACTGGCGTTGTTCTGGAGCGTGGTCACGGAGAAAGTATCACCCCCGTGTAACGCGCTCAGGCTACATAGAACTAGCGCTTTATTGCGACGGGAGGGAGGATGGATGGGGCGAGAGGTCTGCAGTGCCGCGCCGCAGCGGGGGCTGAGGAAACTGGCAGCGCCTCGAGAAACAGCCGCGTTTGTTGTTGTTAGCTGCCGCATGGTGAGGTGAGCCTGCGGGATAAGCAGAGCTGATCTGACCAGCTCAGGATCTGAGACTTCTCCGCTTGGCATGCCAGCTAAGGTGGGGGTGTAGGGGAACGAAAGCCTAAGTTCTTCTTCTGGGGTTTGTGACTCGTTCTCTAGCGTGGCTTCTCTTTTCAGCTAAATGCAACCTGGCTTTTTAAGATGTACCACCACTAAATTCTTTGTGCCCCTTGCCTTGGCACTTCACTGCTCTCATTCAATCAGTACTACTTTTGATTCCTTTTTAGGATATTCATTTTTCAGGATGGTTTTCTCTGTTGATTCTAGCATCTTCCTACCAGGCTTCAGCTCCTGTGGGAGATGGATCCTGACTCCCGCTTCTTCTATGCCCAGGCCTTCTATGCTGGCCTTTTCTCCCCGAATCCAACCAACGCTGATGCCTGCAGAGTGCTTTGGGATGAACTCCTGACAGTTAGCACGGGTGACCAGGAACGGCTGGAGCTGCCTCTCACTCTGGCCGAGTTCCCGGAAGGCTTCCGTCTCATGCCCACTAATAAATCTCCGGGCATGGTGGGCTGACCATGGAGTTCTACCACGTGTTCTGGGACATCCTCGGCCTGGACCTTGCCACCATCTGGGCCGAATTGTTGGAGAGCGGGGTCCTCCCCCTGTCATGCAGGCGAGCAGTGCTCACCTTGCTACCAAAGAAGGGGGACCTCTGCGATCTCCGTAACTGGCATCCCGTCTCGCTCCTCAGCACGAACTACAAGGTTGTAGCAAAGGCCATGTCGCTGCGGTCTATGCTGGTGGACGTGGTCCATCCTGATCAGACCTACACCGTCCCGGGCCGTACCATCTTTGATAATCTTTACCTGGTCTGGGATCTCTTAGAGCTTGGGCATAGGGATGGTCTGTCGTTCACCCTCCTGTCATTAAATCAGGAGAAGGCATTTGACTGGATGGACCACAGGTATCTCCTGGGCACTCCGCAGGCATTTGGCTTCGGGCCCCAGTTTATGGGGTTTCTCCAGGTGCTGTATACTTCCGCAGAGTGTTTGGTCAGGGTCAACTGGACCTTGACTGCACCTGTCAGCTTTGTGCAAGGAGTGTGGCAAGCTGTCCACTGTCAGGTCAGCAGTATACTCTGGCTATTGAGCCCTTCCTCCGTCTCCTTCATAAGAGGTTGACGGGGTTGGTGCTACGTGAGCCGGAGGTGCAGCTGGTCCTGGCAGCGTATTCCGACGACGTGCTCCTCATGGTCCAGGACCCAGACGACCTGGTGCGGGTGGAGGCTTACCAAGCTGTTTACTCAGTGGCCTCCTCCGCCCAGGTCAACTGGGTCAAGAGCTCTGGCCTGGGAGCCGGGTGGCGGACGAGCTCCCTCCCACCCAAGCTTCAGACCATCCGGTGGAGTGCGGGTCCGCTGCTCTATCTTGGCGTTTACCTTTCTGCCACACATCCGTCTCCACCAGAGAACTGGCAAGGTTTAGAGGGCTGGGTGACTGCGGGGCTGAACAGGACTGCTCTGGTGCCTCTCCCTCCAGTGGAGAGCACTGGTGCTTAACCAATTGGTCCTGTCCATGCTCTGGCACCAGCTCAACACCCTATGCCCGCCCCCGAGGTTCCTGGCCAATCTCCAGAGGTTGGTTCTGGAGTTTTTTTGGCCAGGATTGCACTGGGTCTCTGCAGGGGTTCTCCATCTTCCCCTGAAGAAGGGAGGACAGGGCCTGACGTGCATGCGCAAGCAGGTCTATGTCTTCCGCCTCCCGGCTCTGCAGAGACTCCTTTATAGTGCAGGTGGCTCAGCGTGGAGCATATTGGCGCATGCCTTCCTCCACCGCCTGCAAGGGCTCTGATATGACAGGCAGCTCTTTTTTCTCCATCGAAGAGGTCTTCCGCGAGACCTCTCTGAGCTGCCGGTCTTCTACCAGGACCTCCTCTGGACCAGGAGGCTGGTTTCAGTAACCAGGTCCGTGGCGGCCACCGAGAGGGTAGACCTCCTCACGGAGGCCCTGCTACACAATCTTCAGCTCCGTGTGCAGGTGGCGGAGTCCCCCTTGGTGTGCCAGAGGTTGGTCCTGGTGGGAGTCACCAAGATTGGAGACCTCCTGGACTATGACCTGGGGGGTTGGGTGGATCCCCTGGCGCTCAGTTGGCACATGGGGCTCTCCATCCTTAAAAAAACCCCGGCACATTCTCCAGGAGGTGGAGGCCACCCTGTCCCCCGAAGCTCGGGTTTTCCTCGAGCGGGTCCTGCGAGAGGGTGTGCCCTGCCTGCCTGTCTCTCACTCCAAGCCCTCCGGATCTTTCCATTGGCCCCCTGCCCCGTGAGCCTTCCCAGCCTCCCCCTCCTCATACCCCAAATTGGCTGCGCGTCTTGCAGCCGGTCCATTTTCGAACCGCGCAAAGAGACCATTTATATGCGCTTGTGATGCACACGCTTCATTTCCCCACCCTCGTGTCCCACCCATATACCAAATGGCGGGACCTTTCACCAGCAGTGGAGGGTGGGGAACCCTGGTGGGCAAGCTTATATTCCATCTTAGTCCTGCGGCCTGCCGGAGATATCAGCTGGTGGCTCCTACATGGAGCTGTGAGCACGGGTGTGTACTTGGCGCAGTTCACCTCTGTCCCTGAAGCCTGTCCCTTCTGTGGCGTGAGGGAGACCCTGGCGCACTCATACCTTCAGTGCGCCAGGCTGCAGCCCCTCTTCCGGCTCCTCCAGAACCTCTTATTGAGGTTCTGGCTGCACTTTTCCCCACACTTGTTTATTTACGCACACCCGATCCGAAGTGGCATGAAGTCGCGGGACCACCTTGTCAACCTCCTCCTGGCCGTGGCCATTTGTAACATCAGGGAGAGGAGTTTGGCAGAGGGAGGCCCCTGCGACTGTGGGCCTGTCTTTCGGTTTTTTTTATCCGCTTACATATCTGGGCAGAGTTCCTCTGGGCAGCGTCTGCCGGCTCTCTCAATGCCTTTGAGGAGCAATGGGCGCTGTCCGGGGTTCTCTGCTCAGTGTCCCCTTCTGGTTCCCTAGTTTTGGCCCTTTGACCCCCACGCCTGTTCTCATTATTGCCTTTGTTGTCCCCCGAACTTGGTTGGGTTCTGGGTCCAGTAGCTCCTCCCTAGGCTGGGGGAGGAGGGGCTTTTAGCAATGGGCGAGCTAATGGGTGCTCAAAAGGACCAGGCTTCAGAACCCACAGCCATTATCTTACTAACTTCTGTAGTGTCAGTATCTGTATCTGGTATCCAGTTAATGCTGAGGGTTGATAGCAAGCATCTGATAAAGTTTTTAAAAAGTGGATTTGTCATATCCTTGGTTACAAGGCTCTTTGAGCTTGTGTCAATTTGGAACGAGGTGGCACAAATGAAACCTATTTATTTATTTATGTTTAACACAGACCTTGCTTAAAGTTCTCGAACCACAGCCAGGAACAAGCATTGTGGCCAGAAACAATTGGCAATCAATTAACATGTTGCAACATGACAAAAAATCAGCTCTAGATGAAGCTGAAGGCCATAGAGTGTGGCTAACTTTTTTGCCCTAATAGCTAGTAATATGAGAAAGTAATAGCAATACTTAAATTGGACCACTAAGTGTGTGTGTTTGTGGGAGGGGAGGAGAGGAACATACCATAGCTTACATCTGCTTTGTCTGTGCCAGGGGATGGCCTACTGCTGTGTATTCTTCTGTTACTAAGAACATAAGAACGGCCGTACCGGGTCAGACCAAAGGTCCATCTAGCCCAGTATCCTGCCTACCGACAGTGGCCAATGCCAGGTGTCCCAGAGGGAGTGAACCTAACAGGCAATGATCAAGTAATCTCTTTCCAGCCATCCATCTCCACCCTCTGACAAACAGAGGCTAGGGACACCATTCCTTGCCCATCCTGGCTAATAGCCATTAATGGACTTAATCACCATGAGTTTATCCAGTTCTCTTTTAAACGCTGTTATAGTCCTAGCCTTCACAACCTCCTCAGGTAAGGAGTTCCACAAGGAGGTTGTGAAGGCTGGACTATAACTACATACTATATCATATATTTCCAATTTAAACTTAGGTTTGAGTTAAGTAAATTCTATTTTTGCACATTTTTATTTGTCATGTTGGCAATGTTGTGCTTTTATTATTTAACAGATGTTTACATGAAAACAGTATTTTTTTTAATATGACTGGCTTTTTAATTTAATTAGGATCTATTGACTTGTACTGGTAACACACATAAAGAGAGAACAACTGGAGTTGTTCCAGGAAAAAGAGAATTCCTTTTCCTATCTGCTTCTATTAATTGATTCTATCCCAGGAAGGTGAAAAGAGATTGTATTCCTATTCCATTGGCTTCCCCATTGAAATCACCCTGAAATTAAAAGATTATGTATATAAAGTGGGCATTTTAAGATTGATTTTTGTGTTCGTTAAAAGCCTATTAAAGGCCTCAGTGTTGTGTTTCCTGTTGCTTGTGATACGTAAGCTTACTCAGAAATCTACTGGCAGTGCACAGATTGGAGTGTTTACCAACAATGAAGGGTGACTAGTATGGCCTAATTAGCACGTGGACTGGGACCTGGAAGACTTGGGTTCTATTCCTGACTGCCCCTGACCTGAGTGAACTTGGGCAAGTCATTCATTCCCCTTCTCTGTCCCTCAGTTTCCCCATCTGTAAAATAGGGATATTGATATTGTCTTCCTTTTGTAAAGTGCTTTTTAGATTACTTATGAAAAGTGCTATATAAGACCTAGCTCTTATTAGAAGACACTCAGGCAAATGTCACCACTGCCTATTCTTGTTTTTTTTTCTTTATATATACCTACACTGTAAATGTTCTTCAGGTGGGGCCCTTTACAACTGGTGTCAAGTTGCTTTAAAATTTTATAAGCCTCTTGCTGGCATTCTAGTTGGACACTTTAAGTTCTTATGTTGCTCTAATCGCTTAGGACAGAGAAGTTTTCCTCTAACAAACTTTTTCTCACTCATTTAAGGTTTTTTCCCTTGTGTCTAGATCAGGGATGGGCAACTTTTTGGCCCGCGGGTCACATCTGGGAATAGAAATTGTATGGCGGGACATGAATGCTCACAAAATTGGGATCGGGGTATGGGAGGGGGTGAGGGTTCTGGCTGGGAGTGCGGGCTCCGAGGTGGGGCCAGAAATGAGTTCAGGGTGCGGAAGGGGGCTCCAGGCTGTGGTGTGGGAGTGGAGTGTGGGGGGGGGGGGGAGGGCTCCGGCTGGGGGTGCGGGCTTTGGGGTGGGGCTGGGGATGAGAAGTTTGGGGTGTGGGAGGGTGTTCCGGGCTGGGACCGAGGGGTTCGGAAGGTGTGGGAAGGGGTGCAGGCTCTGGCTGGGGGTGCTGGCTGTGGGACTTGCGGGTGTAGGAGAGTGCTCCGGGCTGGGATGGAGGGTTTCGGAGGGCGGGAGGGGGATCGGGGCTGGGGCAGTGAGTTGGGGCACCAGGAGAGGCTCAGGGGTGAAGGCTCTGGGCGGTGCTTATTTTAAGTGGCTCCCGGAAGCAGCGGCATGTCCCTTCTCCAGCTCCTATGCAGAGGTGCAGCCAGGTGGCTCTGCACGCTGCCCTGTCCACAGGCACTGCCCCTGCAGCTCCCATTGGCTGCGATTCCCAGCGTGCAGAGCGGAGCCCCCTAGCTGCTCCTACACGTTGGAGCCAGAGGGGGCCATGCCACTGCTTCCGGGAGCTGCGTGGAACGACCCTCAACCCTGCTCCCCTGCTGGAGCACCAGAGCGGGGTGAGCCCCTGACCCTGCTCCCCAGCGGGAGCTTGAGGGCCGGATTAAAACAGCTGGCAGGCCGGATCCGGCACGTGGCCCATAGTTTGCCCACCCCTTATCAAGATGCTCTGACTTGCATTTGGCTGTATAAGAATAGTCAAGGTTCTGAAATAGATATAGTATAAACATGTTACTGTCAACACATGAAACAAAAAAACACATTGAAACATGGTTATGCTATCATGCTTTCTTTTGGTACAAGAGAGTCTGTTTATTACCTTCAGTGACTAACCCATTGACCAGGGCGAAAAGAGCTTCCCCACTTTGACCTACCAATGCACAATTTTGACCTGCGACAATCACCTCTAAAGAGGATACTGTCCTCATTTCTACTTAGCTTTCTTTCCCTCAATACATGACACACACTACAGGCAAACAAACCAAAACAGCCTATTAAAATAATCATGTTAGTTCTACAGGCCTGTAAGGAAGAAAGACTATTGTTTCTAAATGCTAGGGAATCTATAACTCCGATGATAGCAATTCCCCTTCCCTATGTAACTTTCTGTTCAACGGTGCAAATCTTGGGAATATGCAGACATTAATGAATATTGAACACATTCTAAATAGCAAAGTAATCCTACTTCTTGGAATGTGTAAGGTATGTACATAAGTTCAAAGAAGGAAATATGTCATATTCAGAAATATGGAATAACACATTCTGGATTGAGCAATTTAATTTCCTTGCTTCCAGATGTCTTTCTTCCTTGAAACTTCAGAGCATGAGAGAAGTGATGTCTAATTATCACACATAGAATTCATGCATACAGTGAGAGGCTCATTTGCAAGATGACTATCTCATATTTAAGAAGGGGGGGAAAAAGTAATTCCCAGCTTTGTTTTGGCAGCTGAGTTCCCTGAAGTGATAAAGAACATCTACAGTCCAACCAGCAGAATACTGGTAACTGTTAGAAGATAATACATACTGTTCATTTTAAAACCATTGCTTAGTTATTCCTTCAGTATTTAATGTACAAGTAAAGAGATGAGGAAAAAGATATAATGGTGAGAGTGAACTTTTTTTGTCTGTGTATATTAATATGAGAATTTTAGCATTACAAGCTGGATTTGAAAGTTGTCTTTTGGGTTAAAAAAATGCTGCTAATGTTCAAGACCTTTCCAGCTTGTAATTTTAAAACATGCCAAATTCTTTGCCTGGTAATCAGTTTCAAGTTGCTTTATAGGGATTTGGGGGGAGTTGAGAGATGCCATCTTCTGCTGTCATAAATGTCATGTCAAGGAAAAGTTTTGCTCACAAGGGTCTTTTATTGTTTGTTTTTGTTTTTTGTTTGTTTTATTTAAAGAAATTAAATAGTTTTTTTTTTGTTTAAATGATCTATAGTGATTACTTCAATAGTGCAATTTACCTAGAAAGCCAGGAAGTACAGGGTTTTTAATACTTCTAATTCTGAACTGCACAGACATCATTTGTGAATTGCTTACTGCACTTTTTTACACTTATGAAAGAGGAAAATTAATGTACACCTCTACCCCGATATAACGTGACCCGATATAACACGAATTCGGATATAACGCGGTAAAGCTGCGCTCCGGGGGGGCGGGGCTGCGCACGCCGGTGGATCAAGCAAGTTCGATATAACGCGGTTTCACCTATAATGCAGTAAGATTTTTTGGCTCCCGAGGACAGCGTTATATCGAGGTAGAGGTGTATATGATTTCAAAGATTCTTGATGAAGATAAATGGGAGGGAACTAGATAGCAGAGAGGAAAAATTGGAAGAACAAAAAGGATTCTATTGTAGTGACCCCTCTTATAATGCTATAGTTAAAGTTTTGTCAGCATTTCTCTTACAAACTCCTTATCCTGCTATAGAATTTTACTCTGGGCTAAAACATAACTGACTTAATACAAGGTTAGTCCATTTTTGGGTACAAAATTTACAGATGCTTACAAAACTTCAGTGGGACTGCTCAGTTGAGGAATATGGGATGGATTTCATCCTTACAGCTTTTCTTTTGAATGTGTAAATTTTTTATATCTGTGCTTGGAAGGTTTAGATTTTTTTATCAGTGAATGTCAGTAAGTGTTGATTCACCATAAACACACAAACTAATTAAAATTATTTCCATAAATGATCAAAATTTACAGTCAAAGTAAGAAAAATGCTGCTTGACAACTTGTTAATTTGATTTGAGGATATTTACTTTGTATATTTTGATGTGATGCGGACAATTTGTATTTTAACCATTATAAAGCTTTAAAGTTTTGAATCTCAACATCTACAGTTGTTAAATAATTGTCTACCCTCACCATTGTGTGACACCTCCCTGTAATTTCCCACAACTGTGAAAATTTAAATAAAAATCTTAAATGCTTAAAAATAAACACCTATCAAAAACACAAAAAAAATTCTGACAAGCTTAAATATATCTGTCTAGCCACTTTTAAAAAAATTTTTGAAAAGTTTTACAAATACCTCATGTACTTCTAAAGCACTGCTCTTTATCGTAATACAAATAATAATAATAATGGAGACTAGTGTGTTGCACCCCTAGTCATGGACGAACCCTATTGTACTATGCTCTGTATAGACTCAAAAAGATGGTCTCTGCCCCCAAACAACTTATTATCTGAATATGAGATGATACAACAGATGGATACCGCCACACAAGACTGTAGGAGTACAGTGAAACAGTATGGGTTAGCATGGTAAGTAGTGGTCTCAGCACACCCGCAGCCTAACAGTTGTCAAGTTTTTTGTAGGCATCAAGGAAAAGAAGAGTTCTCAAGAAGATAATTAGGTTATTTTGTGGATGTTTGCAGCATGCAAAAAAGCATGAAAGTGGTCGCATGAAAGTGTTACAAGTGGGTAAGGGGAACTGGCAGTATTGGTGGATAGGAGGCAGGAGTTGACAACTTGATAGTAAATCAGAGAAGATAGGGTGGGGATCGTGTGTGAAGTCTTTGAAAATGAAGACAAATAAGTTATGCATGATGAGAGAGGGAACCAGTGGTTCTTTATGGTCCTGACTTAGAACATTAAATGCATGCAGAGTGATTTGCTTCATTGGCCTAAATATTGAGCCCCTTCATTTAAAACCAACAGAGATTTAGGTGTGTCAGTTTTTCTTATTTTGGAAGGGAGACTAGGCAAATACATCTTCCTACTACAACCATACAGGCCTGGTCTGAGGTAATCCCCTTCCCTGATACACAGGTGCCGACTTTCCAATGTGTCGTGGGATGGGGGGGGACGGGACAGAGGGTGCTCAACCCCAGGCACTGCCCCCACTCCACCCCTTACTCCAAGGCCCTACCTCTGCCCCGCCTCTTCCCTCCCCCCAGCACACCGCGTCCTCGCTCCTATCCCTCCCTCCCAAAGCCTCCTGCATGCCCCGAAATAGCTGTTTGCAGCAGGCAGGAGGGAGGGAGGCGGAGGCACTGATAAGTGGGGCCCACCGGCAGATGGCAAATGATGGGGGGGGGAAGGAGGGAGCTGATGGACTGCCGGTGGGTGCTCAGCACCCACCATTTTTTCCCCGTGGATGCTCCAGCCCCGGAGCACCCAGAGAGTTGGCACCTATACCCTGATACATATGTACACACCTCATTAAGACCAAACTGTTACCTTTTCTCATGTGACAAGTAAGAGGCAAGAAAGACTATAGGCTGACTGTGTGCCAGCTCAGCCCATCCTGAGGACAGTTGGTCCAGGGATGGAGAGATTTGTACCTTCTCTGATTATCTACTCATCTATTTAGGTGGGGCTCATAAATAAAAATATTTTTTTTTAATAATTTGTTTTTATCCAGCCATTGCTTATTGTTTGTCAAGAGGTCAGTTAAAAAGAACTGGTATATAAGGCTAGACCTGTATTATGTGTATGTAATTTTGGCAGCAGTGGGAAAGGGAGCAATAGGAAGGAAAGGATATGAGTTGAGCTCTAAAAATCCCTAAACAAACACTGAACCTAGTCAATATTTATAATAAAGGACTCAAAATTCAGTCACCAGCCTGTAAGAATATGATTATGGCACGTTTAAATGAACTGGTAACTTGAAATATCTTATGGATTATGTGTTGTTTATTGAGGAAATGTAACATAACACTTGTGTATGTCTAAGAATATTTATTTTATCATGGTCCCTAGTTTTTGCCCTTCTCTGTCCTCCTTTAGATTTTTTTTATGATGCTATAAGTGGACAGCTCAATATTTACTGTAAGTGGAAAGAAACATTTATTTATGGTAGCACCCGGAGCCCCCATTTGTGATTGGGGACCGTTGTGTTCAATAATGTAAAAACCTAGGTAAAAGGCAATTTCAGCCCTGAAGGGCTATGGTACAGGCTTAATATTTCAAAGTACAATAAAGCTGGTAAATACAAAGGGGCAGAGAAAACAAACTCTAGGTACTTAAGAATGAGGATGACATTAGATTTGGAAGGAAACTCTTTTTGACCAAAATAGTATAAGAAAGCTGCCTCTTCACTGCTGCCTAATTCACATCTCACTAAAATGTCAGATCTCCCATATGTTATATAATAAGGATTGCTGTCAAGAGGGAGAAAACAAAGTATAACTTTAATAAAACACCATCCCCCTCATAGTTAAATGTAAAATTGGAAACCTACTGACTGTGAATTGGCAAAATTCACCGATTTGATGGGGGATAAATCCCACTTCTTGTTCTGCTGAGGGCAAATCCTGCTTCCCCCCCCTGCTCCCAGTCCCCTGACTGCTCTGACCCCTGTCCACACTCCCGCCCCTTGACAGGCCCCCTGGTACTCCACACCTGTCCAACCCCCCTGTTCCCTGACCCCTATCCACACCCCTGCCCCCTGTCAGGCCCCTCCCCTGGACTCCCACGCTTATCCAACTCCTCCCCGGCCCCTGACCGCCCCCCAGAACCTCTGCCCCATCCAAGTGCCCCTTGCTCCCTTTCTGCCCCCCCGGGGTCCCCCACCTCTTATCTAACCCCCCGGCCCCCTTACCATGCCGCTCAGAGCAGCATGTCTGGCAGCCATGCCGCACAGCCGGAGCCCGACACGCTGCTCAGCAGGAGCGCGCAACCCCGCCACCCAGAGTGCTGCCTGCGTGGTGGCATGGCTGCGGGGGGGAGGGGCCGGGGGCTAGCCTCCCCAGCCGGGAGCTCAGGGGCCAGGCAGGATGGTCCTGCGGGCCGTAGTTTGCCCACCTCTGCCCTATAGTTTGCTGTCTCATGAGAGAATAATCTGTGTTTAACATATGAATGTAAGAAACGTGTACAATTGTGGAAGTGTAGGACACAGTCTTTACTCCTAATTTTTTGTTTGCTCCTCATCACAGCTCTCTGTCCCTGTCACTCCAGTAGAACTAAAATGAAAGGTTTGAAAAATCACATGGTGATTGCAAGCATGAAGCTTTCTAGCATATGGGTCCCATGCAGAATTGAAGGTTTCATTGTGCAACTGCGGGGGGAAGCCTTTCAGTGTTCTTCATGGCAAAGAAAATCGTCCAGATCTGAACCAATGTAATGCTGTCTTCTGAAGTCTACAGAGTGAGCTTCTATACCTCTGCTGCTAATAGTTCAAGCTGCAGCAGACTGAAAGCTGATCAGAATTGTGTTTGTTTTCACTGTAGGTGTGGGCAGCAGTAAAACTGAGAAGAATCACGTCTATTTACTCTGCTGTTTGAGAAGAGCTGAGCAGCAGCAGCAAGGGCAGGAATTGGAGCTGTTCACTGAGACGTGGTTTAGGTGGGGGGGGACGGGAGAGGTAGAGCAGTGAAGAACCACCCACATCTCCCAGCAGCCAGAAGTCTGAGGGTGGGAAGAAGCAAGGGGGGGATGGAGAGCAGGAGCATATTGCTTCTCTTGCAGCAACTGAAAAGGGAAGGCATTACCTTTAAATTTGTCTCGTACTAGCCCAAGGTTAGTACATAAGACTGTCTCCAGGCAAGGTCCAGATACAGCACCCTGATAGGAACACCATCAAACTCTCACTTTTTCTCACAATTGCAAAGGTAAGAGTGGTTTCTCATTTGGATATTGGGTGGTGGGGTCCCCATCCTTCATATCTCTAGTTAGTTGGGACTTCAGAAATTTTACTAGACACCTATACATCAGGGGATGGGTGGCTGTATGTAAGACAGTGGAGTTTTTCAACCAATGGGGCAAAATGTGGTTGCCAGGATGTGTCAAAGGGTTGCATGGGAGGTTGGGGGGAAGGGGTGAGCATTGCAGAGCCTGCCCCAATCTCACCCAGTAGCGGTGGCTTCTACAGCTGTGGGGCTGGCTGGGCTCAGCTCCCTGCTATGGGCATTGAGACCTGGAGCATGGGTTTGCAGTGCTTCAGCACTGCTCAGGTTCATCTCAGCTGCCTCTCTGTCATGACAGGGGGCTAGCTGGGCCAAATTTGTGTGACTGGATAGTGACCTCATGTACCAAGTTGCAATGCCACTCTTGGCCTGGCCAGCCCCCTATTGTGGGGCTGGGCCATACCTCAGTGGCACTTTGACCTCAGAGGTCTCAAAGCCCAGAACAGGGAGCTAAGCCCTGCGGGACAGGAGCCATAGAAGCCCCACTATGATACTTGTAGTGTATTTATTTAGTACTCAATAACGTTAATGTGTATTGTATTATCATGTATAAGAAATATTTAGTAAGTCAGATGTTTTTTATGCTAAAGCTATTTAGTGGGTTGAAACATGCCATCAAGGTTTACAAATGGGTCCTGAATGCCAAGAGGTTGAGAACTACTAAGATAGTGAATAGAAGAGACTGATGAAAGTAAGTTAAAGAATGGTAGTACGATGTAAGAAAAGAAAAAGTGGAGTGAAGGGTAAGATCTAGCAAAAAGAAGAGTGGTCTAGTAACTTTTTTTTTTTTAGGGTGGGTTTTTAAGTTTTTATTTATACACACACACACCCTGAAAAAGGAGGATTGTCTATATGTTTCAGTTAAATACAGTTCTCCATAAGCAGTATGCGTGGTTTTCTTTCTTTAAATTGTAGGTCGATGGCCCAAGATGTTGTGGGGGAAAGGAGTGTAATAGCATAAGTAAATCTTTCAAACCCAGCTAATATGGGTACTAGTGCTAGAACCATGGTGATGTGGGGAAGGTAATAGGCATTTGAGCATCATAATACCAGTGTTCAGTGGGGGTATTTGCACATACACCATGAATCCAGCACTGTCACATTGTTTACAGCTGTAGGCAATAAATGACTCTTGGTAAATTGTT
This sequence comes from Platysternon megacephalum, assembly GCA_003942145.1. Lineage (NCBI taxonomy): Eukaryota > Metazoa > Chordata > Testudines > Platysternidae > Platysternon > Platysternon megacephalum. The sequence goes on along the minus strand of QXTE01000036.1, from coordinate 4,931,538 downwards.
CCAAAGGCTAATTACCCTCACTTAAAATGTTACAATTTATTTCCAGTCTGAGTTTGTCTACTTCAGCTTTCAGCCATTGTACCGTGTTATGCCTTTGTCTGCTAGACTGAAGAGTTCATTATCAAATGTTTGTTCTCCTCTATAGAGAACAAAGACGGTTAAAGGGTGATTTGATTACTTTCTCTTTAAGCTAAATAGATTGAGCTCCTTGAGTCTGTCACTATAAGGAATGTTTTCTAATCCTTTAATCATTGTTGTGGCTCTTCTTTGAACCCTCTCCAATTTAATAACATTTTTCTTGAATTGTGGACACCAGAACTGGACATGGTATTCCATCAGCGGTCACACCAGTGCCAAAAAGAGAGGTAAATAACCTCTGTACTCCTACTCAAGCTCCTGTTTATGCATCCGAGGATTGCATTCATCCGTTTGGCCACAGTGTCGTATTGAGAGTTATGGTCTGCTGATTATCCAAACCCCTTTTGGAGTCACTGAATTACAGAATGGAGTCTCCCATCCTGTAAGTGTGACCTATGTTCTTGGAAGTAATGCATCTTCGAGCCCTGGAATGCAGTCAGAACATTCAAAAAGAGAGCAACAACTAACTACTTAGTCTTCTAAACTGGACTTTGCTGTAATGCAGCAAGGATGAGTGATACCTGGGGCTATGGGTGGTTTTTTTTTGTTTGTTTGTTTGTTTTCTTTTCTTTTTGGTGAGCACATATAACTCCCATTAGCATGATTCAAAGGGAGAATGGACCGCTTTGTTTCATGTTAAATCAGACAGACTTAAACTAACAATTAGATCAAACTCTGACATGTCTTTGTTTTTTTTAATATAACTTGGTTCTTATTACATCTTACAGTACATGGGGATCTGTCACTGCTGAGCCTTGTAAACATAAAAATCTATCTGCATGAGTCATAGAACAGCATGTGAGTGGGATTTGTTCAACGGCACTCTGGAAAAAATCTAGTATGGATATGTGGGAACACCTCCTTTTGCTTACATAAAAAATAGTGATCACATGTCCAACAGCAGAAATTTGTGCTGTTCCTTATTTGGTAAAGTATTTATAGCATTCACTTTGTTCAATGCAATAGTAAAAATAAATAAATAAAATAAAAACTATAGCACTTAAACTGTCATCCCAAACAGGTTTAGTTGTGGTTTAATTCTGAAAATATCCTTTTTCTTAGCAAAGAAAACTGAAAAATAAACGTATTCCCTCTGAAATTTTGCTCATTTTAATTCCGCTGAGAGCAAATGCAGAAAGCACTGACTAGCACCAAATGGAATGTAGATGGGGAATGTGTAAGGATCTTCCCCCACTCCACATAGCACCATAACTCTGATCAGCAACACATTGTGCTGTGTGCTTTTTTTTTTTCCTCTCTCCAGACATTTTCTGTTTACTGATTGGTTTTTAATTAGGCCAAAAACAATTGCACAAATGCCTTACAAAAAGAAACTGTATTTGTGAGTATGGTATTTAAGGTAAGAAAAATATGAAAAATAACATCTAATAAAATGAAAAGACAGCTTGTATGCTGATCCTGTGGAATTGTGCCCTAATTTCACAGCTGTTTCACATCCTATTGGTCAATAACATTTCTCAAGTTCATGCGTTTTTTGTTTTTTGTGTGTTTTTTTTTTAAATTGTATGAATTTAATGTTTGTGAAGGCTTCCACATTTAGAGCCAGTGGGAGTGAAGTCCTCTCTTTGTGCACAGAACCGATATAGTATGAGCAGCAGCAGTGCAAGCTTCCCAATGCTGCCTTGCCAATGTGCCTAAACCCTGACCTGCAAAGTCAATCTCTAGCCTCCAGAGGCATCAAATTACTAGCCTGCCTCTTTGTTGAGACTTACTGATTTATTGGCATCTCTTCTAATAAAGGAAGAGGGTTAGAAGGTTTGAGAAATGCCCATCTTCATCGCTAGGGCCCTACCAAATTCATGGCCATGAAAAACACGTCTGGGACAATGAAATCTGGTCTCTGCCCGTGAAATCTAGTCTTTTGTGTGCTTTTACCCTATACTGTACAGATTTCTCAAATTGGGGGTCCTGACCCACAAGGGAGTTGCAGGGGGTCCTAAGATTATTTTAGGGGGTCACAGTATTATCACCCTTACTTCTGTGCTGACTTCAGAGCTGGGCAGCATACCATACCATGCTATCCTTACTTCTGCAGTGCTGCTGGCAGCAGCTCTGCCTTCAGAGCTGGGATCCCAGCCAGCAGCCACCACTCTCCAGCTGCTGAGCTCTGAAGGCAGCCGCCAGCAGCAGTGCAGAAGTAAGAGCTGGAGCAAGAAAGAGGCAAAATGGAGGTGTTTCCAGGGCCTGTTATAACTTCTATCATGTGGAGGGAAACCCATTGTTTCAAACAAAGCCCTCAGCACAGTTAGTAGAAAATTACAGGTAAAAGATGGGAGTTTGGAGTCACATGGGCAAGTCACCTGTCAATGTCTGATTTCACTTAGTCATAGCAGGAAGCCATTACCTATACTTCAGATGGAACATTCACAGGAACGTTCATTCAGTTTAGATGGGCATCTCCCATGGTCCGTTGTGAGTTAAGTGTCCTTTTGATGGGCCACTCAATTTGAATAGTCCCTCCAAGATGTGCAGGCAGAATACCTTGTGGCGTTGCCCCAGGAGCAAACCTTTGAAATCCAGGTATAGAGCCAATACTCATAACTTCAAATACAAAAATGATACATGCATACAAATAGCATAATCATAACCAGCAAATCATAACCTTTCCATAGACATCTTACATACCACATTTTGTACAAGATTGATTGCAAATAGATAACAGTGGTTGCAACAATGATCTATATGGTCATATTTTAATCAGATAATGTCACACCCACCACAACTACTTTTTGGGTCAGGACCCCTACAATTACAACACCATGAAATTTCAGATTTAAATAGCTGAAAACATGAATTTTACCATTTTAAAAATCCTATGACTGAAATTGACCAAAATGGACCATGAATTTGATAGGACCCTATTCATCACACTTACTACAGGACTTTTTGAAAAATCAGGAAACAAGGAATCACAGATTCACAGGGTCTGGTCTATGCCCCAGTCTTTAACTAGTCTAAGGGAAGTACCTCTTTAGTATGCTGGATCCCTGCTATTCCACAGAGGTGGCCCATGGCCTCCACGATTCCAAAACTGGGCCTTCAGGTTTCAGCAATTCTTGTCTCTCTCCATGGCTCCCTGTAGTTGCCGTCATAACGTATGCACAATGTGCCTCAGGTGGCACGTGACCAGGATTCATCACCGAATTTGGTCTGCTGCTCATTAGCTTCCCTGGCCCAGGCTGAGTATTGATGGGGAGTGCGACATGAATGCTGATCTATGACCCCCACCTAGGGTGACCAGATGTCCCAATTTTATAGGGACAGTCCCGATTTTTGGGTCTTTTTCTTATATAGGCTCCTAATATCCCTCACCCACTGTCCTGATTTTTCACATTTGCTGTCTGGTAGGCTCCCTACCCCCACCCCACCCTGAAGTGAAACTGAGCCAGATTCCTGCAAAATCGTTTTTCCACCCTTTCAGGGTGCAATGCTCTCAGTAAGTAGTTGCAGCGATACCAGACAGCCTTTTCAAAACAATGTAACAATTTTATTAGCTACCTGACATTAAGGGCTTGTCTACACTATGCAGCTGTTAGCGACAAGGCTGTGTTGACACAGCCTTGTCGCTAAAAGTCAGCGTGTGTAAACGCTCTCTGTCAGTATTTTGTCGGCACTCCTGCAAGCGGTGTTAGCTTTGTCGGCAGGAGAGTGCTCCTGCCAACAAAGCTGCATTCACACTGCCACTTGCGTCGGCAAAACTTTTGTCTTTTGCAGGGGGGCTTTTTTTAAGTACCCGTGAAAGACAAAAGTTTTGTCGACAACGTTGCAGTGTAGACAAGCCCACAGAATCTGAAAGCCACCACAATTATTAAATCACTTGTGTGTGTGCACACTTGGTTCCTTGTGTCGGTGATGCGTGTCCTCACCAAGAGCACTTGTATCAACTTGTATTTTTCGGTGTGGGGCATTGTGGGACGGCTCCTGGAGGCCAGTAACAGTGGACGCAAAGCTCACAGCAATGTTCAAATTACTCCCAGTCCCAAAGGATTGGTCACTTAATCCAGGACAATTGTATTTTAGATCTCGCACCAAAGACAATGCTTGTGGCCAATCCTATAATAAACTATTTCAAGATTCCTTAACTAGGAAAAGGACATAGAAGAGTTATTTACAAGGTTTGAAGTAAGTAAACCTATATACACATAAATGGATTCCAGTCTTAAGTTTCAAGAAGGAATAGAAGCTTCTGTAATAAGCGAACTCAATATGTCCTTTACTGCTAACCCACGGCAAGCACTGGCGATCTTTTGCTTATGCTTAGTCATAAGTGGTGAGTATTGAAGGCCAGGAGAGGCTAAACCTCCCCTAACCCAGGCCGTGGCCCTGCCCACATCCGCCCCGAGGCCAGGCCCTCTCGCCCCTTCTCCCCTGAAGCCGGCAGGTGGTCAACTCCAGCCTGGGGCTTGGGCCAGCATTATCTTCCGGCAAATCCTATCCCACCTCCACAATACAACAGCACCTTTGCCCTAATAATTGGGCCTACACATTTTTACTCTTAAGTGTGACAATTGAGTGAAAGTTCATAAAATTTCATCATAATCTATAATAATAAATGTTTGTTCATGGGCAGAGGTGTAAAAGGGAGACTGAAAAACTGAATTAGTCAAAATATAAAAACCTATTGATATAACTTAAGGATTATGGTGAGATCACACATGGTAAACAAGAAGTGTGGGACCAGAAACTAATAGACCAAAATTGGTGTGTCCAAAATTAGGCCTAATTGATTAACAAAATAATGAGGGCATGGGCTGTTCCACCCATCACTCCCTTTTGGAGTTCTTAAAGAAAAGACTTCTGGGGGGGGAATTAAGAAATTGTCTGACAACTACTGGCAGGGGAGTGGGGGGCAGGTGAAACAGAAGGAGCAAGCTTTACCACTGTGACTGCCACAACCACAGTCTCCCGGGACCCCAGGCTGTACCATAGCATCATTGGGCTTTCATCATCCTGATCCTTAGGGAGAGAGAGGAACCCAAATGATATTTCCATCTCCACCAGCTTCAGCTAAATCCTGAATACCACCTGGGATGTGAGACTGTCATTCTCCTTCGTATGTCCTATTTCTTCTCTTTACTCTCTCTCTCTTTCTCCTTTTGCCTTCTCTCTATCAAGAGTCTGGCTTAGCTGGCCAAGACTATATTTTGCAACCTTGCTGTGAATATGTGACCAAACTGGCAGCAAAAAGCAATGCCCTAGACAGTTTGATGCTGGTACAAGTTTGCTAGGACTCAAGAGTGTGCTATCCCTGTGTTTCTGCAGCAGTGTGGTAGCAAGTAAGAGTCAACACCAGACACAGAAACTGCATTTTCTCCCTTTGCTGTTCTTTTCTCTCTCCTTTTGGGTATGTTTGTCTTGTTTTGTCTTCTAGGAAATAGGATCAGACTTTAACAACTCCAGCCCATTTCAACTGACTTCATTTCTCCTAAATAGTTATTTATCATCTGAAAGAGTGACTAACAGGGGGTTTCCGTCTAAAGACTCCAGCTATCCTGGTATCCTGTTAAAACGAAGGCATTACTCAACATTTTACATTTCAAATGCTTTAATTGTTTCTCCTCCTTTTCTATATCTTTGGTAAAGGTTAAGAAATTTTTTAGCGGTGTGTTTGCCACTGAGCAGGCAGAAGTCATTGTATTCCAAAAGCCTGAACCTTGTTTAAAACTCTAATGTTGAACAGTGACAGGATCATGTTAACACCTTTGACTCTTTGGGTCCATTTATTCCATTTAAATTAATACAGTGCCCTTCAACAATATGACTACTTTGCTTTCTTCCTCCTTTCCTGATTGCTCAAAAAAAGACATTCAATTTTACTATTTATTAAGGAACAGTATGCTTATCCCTTATTGTTGTAAAGATTAAAACCAACTTTGTCTTCAGTAGTTGGAATCTGTTATCTTGGCTTAAGGCTATCTATATTTTTCCAGCTTCCCATTTAATTTTGCTAATGAACATATTCAATAATTGAGGAATATGGTGCTGTTGCATCTTAATGAGTTAGTCTAATTACATGTAAGGATGTTCTGACAGATGTACAATATTTTAGGGGGGGTACTAGCTTTGTCACAAATCATTTTTTGCTTTATGAAAATCTTAAGGTATTATTTGTATTAGAGATCCATTGAATGACCAGGGGTTCATGTATTTTTGACAGGATACTATCTTCCTTCTTAGCTGCTTCCAATATTGTATTTAGTTTCTAATTATACCAATAAAACCTTCCCCTCAATGGAAAAGTTCTTGCATGCATGACAGAGGACAGATATTGAGTTATAACATTAAGGGCTTGCACAAAGGATTTTGCTGGTTAAGCAAAATACACTTGATGACCATAAAACTTTCCAAGTTTATGTCTAAATTAAGCTGCTTATTTAAGGCAATTGATTCTTTAGATCTTTAGATCTCTGAAAGATGTAGTGCAGGTGCTGTACAGTCTAGATAAATAGATAGGAAAGCCAAAATACTTGCAACAGTTGCCAGATATATTTCTCTCCACTAGTCCAGACTCATTACTCTTGACCACGTTTTACTTGGCAGACAATACACCTATACAATATACATCGGAAGCCGACCATATGCGGCAGCCTGTGTACCGTGCAGAGTACACTGCAACCTCTGTTTCCATACATACCCTTGCTTCATAGAGTGATGGTGTATAAAGGAATTGAAAATCCTAAAATAGACAGACGTACAGTCACTGGCTAAAATGCTGGCTACTAACCATCTAATAGTCACATGATACATCAAAATCTGAGGACTGCAGTGAAGATATCGTGCCTATGTGATGAAGAAATGGGAAAGAATAGTGACTAATCAGTGGTGCTCTGTTGGATTATAATTATTGTGCATGCTGTCATTATTGGGTTATGTCTACACAGCAATGTAAGCTTGGGCTCCAAACCCTCCTTGTGTCCACATACCAATTGTGCTAACCTCGGGCTCAGACCCAGGATCCTAGGACCCTGCAGGGCTGGAGTGTCCAAGCCTGTGTTAAGCTGGGACATAGGGTCCGACCCCTGCTGCTTTCCTGTGTGCATGCAGCCCCAGCTTGACTCAACTTGACTTGGTCCCAGAAGTCCTCTGGATGTATCCCAGAGTTCCCAGTGGCAAAGGAGGAGCACAGCGACCAGAAGTGCCATTACTGTCTAGCCAAGCACGCTCTGGTCCACCTCGCTGCTGCACAGAACTTGCCCAGAGCAATAAGCAAAGCTGACAGGCAGGAGGCAGCTCCTGGCTGACGGGGTGGTACAGGTCATCCCACCCCCAGCTGTGCTGAGCAGGGAGCTCTGCCACTCCCCCTCCCCGCAGGGCATCCTCTTGGTCTCACTCCACTCTCTGGCCCTTGCTCCCGGGCCCCCTGATCTCGCTGGGGCTGCGTGCACTGCGAGGGCAGTAATTGGGAACCAGCCCCAAAACTTCCCCACAGTCTCCAGGGGATCCTTTATCCCTGCCTCGCAGGGTGCAGCAGGGGCAGGGGTGAGAGATCTCAGGGGCTGCTGGAGCACACTGCACCCCAAGCCTTGGGGATGCATTTCACTGCTTTGTAGTCCGCAGCAGCAAGGCTGGGGATGTGACCTTCATTTTATGTCAAACTTCAAAACAAACAGATAAAAATAAATTTAAAAAAACCCACACCAAAACACCTTCATTGAACATCCCATTTTAAAAATTAACATTTGCCACGTTCCATTTTAATATGACTGCCCTGGTGACTGATGTCCTAATTATCCTGAGAACAGGTGCACATGGACATTTTCGTGCCAGTAGGACTCAGCCTAGAGCTGGAGAGCCCAATTCTCAGATTAGATGGTAGTTTTAGTATAAAGCCTTCTCAAACTGCAGTCATTCTATTGAGACAGTCACCAAATGAGCTAATTGTGTGGTTTATGTACTTGGGCTCCTTATGGACACCTGAGTTCTATCAATACTGCCACAGGGAGGGCAGTAGAGTTTTCCCACAGTGCACCACGTTCCTAGGGCTAGTGTGTCGACGGGGCGCTAGGCATTTTGGAATACGTTTACTTTCACTCTGGTCTGTGCACTGCAATGTGGATGCCAGAGCCCTAGGTTCGAGCACAGGTCAGAAAATCCTTAACCTAGGGTTAAAATGCAGTGTACAGGCTCAAGCCCATGATTCCCTGACACAGTTCAGCTGACTTGAGTCCCATTAACACTGGCCTTACATTGCTGTGTAGATGTAGCCTTGGAGACACCTGCCTGCCTGGCATCTGGGCTACGGGAGCCATGTGGTGCTGCTATCAGCAAGTATCACTTATATGTATCTGGAAAATACTGCTACTTGAGGCCAGAAGCTTATGTAGGGGAACACATGGATACAGATTTTCAGTCTTTGGGTATGTATGTATATTCTCCAGGAATGTGACCTCCCCTCTCTGCCCCAAGGGGCTTGACTAAGTTTCAGTGATGCCACTGACTGGTTGGCGTATTGCATGCAGGAGCTATTGAAGCCAGCCTCTCTGCTGCGTAATGGGAGGAAGATGTGACATATGTTTGCCTTTCCTTTCTGTGTAGTTACAACTGCAAAGAGTAAGTCACTAGCTCTCTATGTGCAGCACAAGTTTTAGACCTGTATGACATTGAGTTTGGAAAGTGGTGTTGCCCTCAACAAAATGTTGAGATTTTAATTCTATAGCCGTGATATCTTTTCCTCTCCCCCCCAAGTATGAGAGAGTTTAGGGGATTTAACAATTTTTTTTAAAAGGCTAGTATATAAAAGATGTCTTGAACTTGCTCAGCATGAACTCCTTTTATACACACTTGATGTTGGACCATGTAACCTATTTGGTACAATATTGCCAAAGGATGACTTCATCGACTTTTTGTTTTTCTTTGTTGGGTTTAGAATGATCATATGCAGCCCATTCCTACCACCTCCATCAACTAGTATGTTCCGAAAAATGTAGACTGCTTAATTTTGAAGGGCTACTTTTCATTAGGCATGAGGCCTCAGATTGTTAGTTTATCCTGTAACTGTTGTTTTTTGCCCTGACAACGTGTACGTTATATATGCCAATGCAGCAAAAACAAGCTTCATAGGTCTTATTGACAGCATTTTTTGTCATTTGTTCAATGTTTTCTAGACTAACTTTTGTTGCCGGTTTAGTTAGGAATTAGAATAACGGAAAACAATCACCCTCTGAACCTAAATTATTGTAACATGTTCCTGGATGTAATTAAAACATTACCTAATGTACTGCCTGTGGAAACCTAAATGCAGAAAAACCAACTCTACCTTGCAGTATAGGAAAATTCTATTCTGAATTAATCTAATGATGAAAATTCAGCATTAAAGCTTATAGTTTGGCCTTTGTGATGCCTACTCTTTGCAGCACAGTGCTTTGTTATGAGACCCCAGCATTACAAAAGTACAAATGTTTTAGTTTAGGACCGTATATTCAGCTTAGCATCAATTTGGGTTTTTTTTGTTAGCTTGGAATCCTAGAACATTTCTAAAGATAACTTGACTGTAAATGGTGCGGGTGAGAGTATTTTTTTATTAATTTAAAACAAACAAAAATGAGTAAGCCATGCTGTGCATCAAAGACATTATGTAAATACTGTAGGTAAAATATAATGAAATGTAACCCCTCTCACCCAGTCAAGGATCCTGGAACTAGATAGGAATGATACTAATAAAAAAGAGCTCTTGTTAAGGCCTGATAGTGTCTGCCAAGTCTCACTTGGAGAAGGACATGGTGGGGAAACAGTGATGGACCATAACTAGTTCTCTGTCTCTCGGGAGGTTGATGGCAGTTCCTTCTCTTATAGCCGAGAGGATGACTGATGCTGGCAGTAAATAGGGTGGATTGAGCTGAACATTGTGACTGCTCAATCTAGACCAGGGGTCGGCAACCTTTCAGAAGTGGTGTGCCGAGTCTTCATTTATTCACTCTACTTTAAGGTTTCGCATGCCAGTAATACATTTTAACGTTTTTAGAAGGTCTATTTCTATAAGTCTATAATATATAACTAAACTATTGTTGTATGTAAACTAAATAAGGTTTTTAAAATGTTTAAGAAGCTTCATTTAAAATTAAATTAAAATGCAGAGCCCCCCGGACCGGTGGCCAGGACCCGAGCAGTGTGAGTGCCACTGAAAATCAGCTTGCGTGCCGCCTTCAGCACGTGTGCCATAGGTTGCCTACCCCTGATCTAGACTATTGCTGGTTCCAGTGATGCAAACTAGTCCTGGGGGACAAAGAGGCAGGTGGTTCCCAGTATCCTCGGATGTTCTCATACCAGGATCATAAGCAGAGCTGGTCAAAACTTTTTTCTTTTTTTTTCAAAAGTGGAGTTGTGACAAATGATTTTTATGTTAAAACCAGTTATAAGTTCTTTTACTTTCCCCCCCCTCCATGAAATTTGTTTCAATTCTAATTTTTTATTTCCCTCCCTCTCCCACCCCCCGCAAAAAATGTGAGAATTTGCGTGCCGCCTTAGGTTTTTCCTTTTTTTCCCCAAGAAAAAGGGGGAGCGGACAAAACAAAATCAATGAGAAAGTAACACACAGTCACACTTTGACTTTCCCAATTTGGAAAACAGAATGTTGAAGAGTCTGTGTGAGGGGAATATTTTTCATCTTTTCTTTCTGTTTTCCACTGGTAAAAGTTGGAAAACTGTAAAGGTGAGGAAACGTAAAGTTTTCCATATTGTTAATTTTTTTTGTATGTTCCCACAGAAAAATTATTTCTCAACTGGAAACTTTGAATAAGAGCTTTTCCCCCAAAAAATTTCCTTTTCTGGCCAACTCTAACCATAACTGATAGGTCTGACTCATCTGAGAAGATCTGTGGAGGAGATGCAGGTTCTGACATATACCATCTAAACCTCTGATGTATACCATCTCTAAGTTGAGCATTGGTGTGTGGAAGTTCCCCACAGGTATTGGTGGGGGCACTGTAAAACAGTCCAGTAATGACATTTGTAGAATAAGGACATATGAACATAATAAAGTAGAAAGGGGAACAATTAATAAACACAATATATGGAAAGCTATTTGTCCCTTGTGTAATTTTTAGCTATGACTAAAACTGGCCTTTACTTTCACTAGAACAAATATTAAAAAGAAATATTTTCCCTAAAATTACAGTAATCACTCTTAAATCTATAGCCTTTTTGACCAGATGGTTAGAACTTCTTGACCTAATACCCAGCTAAGAGCCAAATGAGATTTTGAATATGCTGGCCGGCAGGCTGTAACTTGATACCCACCCTTCTGCAGGGTCTGAGAAAGAGTTGAAAGTTAAAACTTTACATCAGTGATACTCAGACCTCAGTGGTTCAGGAGCCAAATTTAGTAATCAGCAATACCCAGTAGGTGAATTTATTGTTTCCTTTACCATAGTACTATATATTCATATTTTAGCAGTATGATGGGAAATATTTAGTTTATATAATTCTCACAGCAAAATGACTGACCAAATATCATCATTTTATCCACTACAATTGGTTAATAACATAGTAAAAGTATCCTGATTGGCTAATAACTCAGACTGGTTAATAATTAAATCACACAGTGTTTTAATATTGTGTGCTGCAAAGTGCCGCAGGAGACACCTTAAAGAGCCACTTGCGGATCCAGAGCCTCAGTCCGAGTATCCCTGCTTTCCGTAAATCATCATATGAAGTGATTGGGTATCTATCCCAACTTTAACTTGTTTACTTATCAAAAATCAAATGGCTTTGTCTCAGAAGTCTCTATTAATTATTGTATTTAGGCTTCTATCAGCATCTTGTTGAAACCAGTTTCTACTGCTTATATTGTACAGTGTAACATATGGAAAGGAATGTGGCCAGTTTCTGCATGTGATGTTTTAAACTGGTAATGCATCAAGTTATATCATTGTTATACTTTGTTGTGCTTACTACCTAACTGGCAATAAAGTAGTACTTTATCAGATTGACTCAGTCTGGAATCCTGTGTATTGGGGGGAAATCGATTAATTTGGGGTTGTAATAAAGTGAAATCAGGCTACTGAAAAGTTTAAGATTTTATTGTGAATTTGAAATGTCCTTTTAATCCCTACACAAAAGGTGCCAGTTTATTCTGGCAGTTTTTCACTTGAACAGCTGTGCATTCTTACATGGCATAAGAACCTACATAGATTAGAATGCACATCAGGAATTGAAATTCCCAACTCATTTTCCATAGGTGGTTTTATAACTGTCAGACCCTGTACCCCCTGTACTCCCTCCTACACCCCAACACTCTGCCCCATCCTGGAGCCCCCTCCTGCACCCAAACTCCCTCCTAGAGCTTGCACCCCTCACCCCTTCCTGCACCCCAACCCTCTGCCCTAGGCTCAGCCCAGAGCCCCTTCTCACACTGCGAACCCCTCGGCCCCAGCCCAGAGCCCGCACCCCCTCCCAAACTCCTGCCCCAGCCCAGTGAAAGTGAGTGAGGGTGGGGCAGAGTGAGCGATGGAGAGAAGGGGGAAGGACTGAGAGGGGCGGGGCTTTGGGGAAGGGGTGGGGTAGACCCTGGGTTGCCCTTAGATTCAAAAAGTGATCTTGGATGTAAAAAGGTCAGAGACCACTGACCTACAGGTTCCGGGATCTGATAGTAAAATACAGAGCTTATTTATCACTCAAAAGAGAAAAATGGAAATTGAACAGTTAATTGGAAGGCAGAGGAAACAGCTGTGCAGAGAATGTTTTGGCTTTGAGCAGTCTGGGAAATGACGTTCTGTAGCATTTGCTGTTCTAGAAAGAGCGGAGACACGTAGTATAAATGGGAGGGCTCTGGAGAGGGCTGTCTCTCTACCAGTGTGTATATTTATCTATAAATGAGCAACAGGGGAGGGAATCAAATAAGGGTAAGCAGTCTACCCACTGCTCAGAGCACCAACTGCTTTGCTGATTTGTGCTATTTTCCCCCCCCCCCCAGTATCACTGCATTACTCAGACACAGGACACTGGTTTCTTCATATCGAGGGAAACTAAAATTAATCTAACAACACTCGGAATGGGAAAAGATTATTATTCAATTTTGGGAATTGAAAAAGGGGCTTCTGAAGAAGATATCAAAAAGGCTTACAGAAAACAAGCCCTTAAATGGCATCCGGATAAGAACAAATCCCCCCACGCAGAGGAAAAATTCAAAGAGGTTGCAGAAGCCTATGAAGTGCTGAGTGATCCCAAAAAGAGAGACATTTATGATCAGTTTGGGGAGGAAGGTAAGTATTTCTCTTACTCAGTATCTATCTGTGCTATACTCTTAAAGTGGACACTTAGTTGTGTTGAATGCCACAAGACAAGAAGAAAGTTTGTGTGTTTATCCATGGCATGTACTGATTTGGACAATGATTGTTTTCTTATGGAGACTAATATATGGTAATTACAGAGATTTATATGTTAACAAATATATATAATCATGTATAGTGTATCCCTCATAGTTTAGAACCATGCTTAATTCAATTTTCTTTATTTAAAAAAAAAAAAAGTAAAAAGATCCCAAATGCATGTTATAGAACTTTTTTTAATGAAATTAATATTTGTCTGTGACCCATAAATAGCTGGATGCATTTCATTTATTTTTGCCCCTGCGCTTTTTGAGATAGCCATCAAAATGTTACATAGAGACAGAGCGCCTCTTCGAATAATATATCTCTAAAACTTTTCATAAAGGATAGTTTGCTTGTACAAAACAAAACAGGACACTCCCTCTACTGAGCAGGAGCCCAGGTGTCCAGTCCTTAGTTGGCCTTGGCTTCTTGCCCGTAGAGGAAAGTATTTGCCTGATGTCATGAAATACCAGAACAATTTTTTAGTTTAACTGTAAACAGTAATAACGTGCCAAAGGGATGAGGCCTCAGAAATGTTATATATAGCCTAAAATGATTACTTAAACAGGAAGCTCTTTCTTTTTTTAATCGTCAATTGCGCTGGCTCCCCACCATTTCTAGGATTCAGCAGTTACCTTTTACATCCTATTTGAGACTCCAAACTGGTTAAGCACTGCCCACAGAAACTAGGTAGGCTCATTTAATCGTTAACATTCATTTGGGGCCAGATTCTGATAATTTTACTCATGCTGAGTTGCACACTACTCCATCAGTAGTAGGGTGACCAGATGTCCCAATTTTATAGGGACAGCCCCGATATTCAGGGCTTTTTCTTATATAGGTGTCTATTACCTCCCCACACACCCCCTGTCCTGAATTTTCACACTTGCTATCTGGTCACCCTAATCAGTAGTCTCATTGACTAGTAGCACTAATTGTGAAGCTATACAACAATCGTTCTCAAACTAGGGCCGCCGCTTGTTCAGGGAAAGCCCCTGGTGGGCCGGGCCGGTTTGTTTACCTGCCACGTCCGCAGGTTCAGCCGATCGCAGCTCCCAGTGGCCGCAGTTCGCCGCTCCAGGCCAATGGGGGCTGCGGGAAGCGGCGGCCAGTACATCCCTCGGCCCGCGCCGCTTCCAGCAGCTCCCATTGGCCTGGAGCGGCAAACCGCGGCCAGTGGGAGCCACGATTGGCCGAACCTGCGGACTCGGCAGGTAAACAAACCGGGAAAGCCCGCCAGGGGCTTTCCTTGAACAAGCGGCGGCCCTAGTTTGAGAACCACTGCTATACAAGATATCTGGCCCTTTATCAACATGAGAACTTGATTTTTGTGGTACTGTCATTGATCATTGCTTCTTTGCAAACTTCTGTAAATGAGGCAAACTCCATGGTCTCTTGTTCCACTGTGAAGTGAGAGAATTCTGGAACTACAAGTCTTTGCTGATGTTTCCACAGGTTCTCATGTCATTCCTAAGACTCTGATACCTGACCTGATTCTATTATTTGAGAATACTAAGGGCTCATCCTGCTCCTTTGGTACTAGGCCCAGATTTTTAAAGGTATTCAGTCATTGCTGCACTCAGCATTGTAATGCCCAATTCTCATTTTCAAAAGGGGTTTAAACACTTGACTGTCAATGGATTTTAGGCTCCTAAATTCCCAAACCCCTTTTGGAAATGAGCCTTGGGCTCCTAAATCAATTAGGCATTGCAATGCTAAGTGCAGCAATGCCTAAATAGCTGTAAAAATATTGCCCTTAATCTTTTGCCTTATTGCTTTTTTCCCTTTAGCTCTGTTTGTTGTTCTTTCCTATATGCAAGTACTTAATTAATCTACAGCTTAGGTAATATTAATTCCATTCCAGTGCAGTAGTACTTTCTAACCCCCTCCTAAAAATATCATAGTCAGATTCTCCTAAGAGTGGAGGGCAAGGCATATAAAGCAGTGTAGCCTTTGGCAGTGTGGAATTGCATACCTGAAGCAGAGGCTCAAAGCATGTACTTCTGTTTATTTTAGGCATAATAATAACAAAAGTATTGACAAGTTCCTGAAGCTATGTGTCTGGAAATATCCCTTGACGCCTGAGTGGCTGCCTAAGCTCTGTCATTGTTGTCCAGAATGTACTCAGTAGTTGTAAAGCTCTGTGATTGTTTTACAACCATGGAACCTGATGTACTTTCAGCAAAAACTATTCAGAATCTATTCTAGGAAGTATCATTCCACTAATCACATGACACAGTTTGTGATGCATTTGTTTGACAGTACCAGTACTTCATTTAAAAAACAACAACAACAACAAAACAAAACTTGAAAAATGTTTAGTGTAGCATTTGCCATAGCAAAACTAGAGTTAAGATTGAGATGCCATTTCCATTCTAATTCCCCCTCTGCAGTTGTTCAGAACTTTATCAAAACATTCCTTTAGGGCTCAAACTTTTTGTGCTTGGTTTAATCCAAATTTGTTTAACTTTTTTAATTTGAGTAAAATCAGTTCAGTCATCCTGGAATTAAACAAATATGAAAAATCTATTCCTCATATCTGGATTAAATGTATTTGTTAAAACTGGACACTTGTCTTGTTTTAGAGTCCTTTTTAGAGAAAGAAAAGCAATACATTTTTGTAGAAGATCAGTTCGGGGATTTTGAATTTGTAAATCGTAAATGCTAAGGCCTATGGGTTGCTGCTTTGTGCTGTGCCATTGGTGGAAAGTGGCCCTAAAGCCAGCATTACATGGGACGATCACCCCAGTATAGCTGTAGCGCCAACTGGGGAACTCCTACACTGACTCTTTCCCTGATGCCAGTGTAGAGGGGGTGACTGAGCTCCCTTATACTTAGCTGATACTTGGCTGCCATATTGACCTCTTGCCAACTGCCAATGGTCCAATAACATCCTTTCAGGCTGGTCTATGTTGTGCCAGGCAACTGACTTGGGCCTAGGATCAAGAGGATGCAAAGGCCACTTTTGCCCTCTGCCACGGTTTTAGGGTAACTCACCCTTCTTGGTCCTTAAAGGTTTCACTCTCAGCCGTCACCTCTCCTGGGCAGAGACCCATGCCTCAGTCAGAAGGGAGTGGGGGTTTTAAGGACATCTCCCTGATCTACACTGTGATATCCCCAGCAAGCCAGTCTGCCTAGAAGGCCATGGCCTGTGCTTTGCTTTTTCTCTGAGGGCTGTGACCAGTATTTGGCCTGCAGTTACAAGTTACTACACAGCTTCTTCCAAGCAAGCACATTTATTCTTAAGGTAGAAGTATTACAGAGAAAGCATTTAAAAACATAAAAGAATCTACCCGTGTGCTAAAAATCTTACCAGAGGTCACCCACCCCCAACTCAGCATAGGGCTCGTCTAGATGTTAGTCCTTCAAACCCCAAAACTGTTTTTTTCCTCTTGTTACAAGGTTAGATCAGTCTTTAGAGCAAGAACAGGAACAATGGCCCTGCATCAATTTAAGATCAGGCTATTTATCCAAAAGTCCTTTCTTTGTCTCTTGATCACTGGAGAATCCAGTTTGAACCAGAATATGTGAGCCTCCACAGGAGGTGGTACTTCTCTGGAGGTGTTAGAACCTGAGTGATTTGCCTTAATCATCCCCTACTGTTTTCACTTCCTGGAGGAATTGTGGTAATCCTCCCCACTGTGGAGTGCATACAGTCCCTGGCCCACAAAGATACATAAACCAGTCATACACTTAATACAATATGGTCTCCCAAAGATATGTCAGGAAGTTGCCTTATCTGTCTCACACTCCTCCATCTGAGCTGTACTATATGCTAATCAGCCTCAGCTGAGGACCTAGCATTAAAATTTATGCATGGTTTATTAATACTTTGAATTCAGCTTTTTAAAAAAAAAGATCTGTCTCTAACATGGATTGGAAAGTAGGATGCATGCTGAACTGCTTTAGCATAAAACTAAATTCATAACTGCTTAAGGGCCTTAGAAGGGAAATGGTTGTGTATAGTGCTGAGCTACCTTACTCCTATGAGGCAGCTTAGTGGTTAAGTGTCGCTGAGATGCTTAAGTATTTAGAACCGAAGACCTCCTTAAGGTCTGAGGAGGCATTCTGGTGTCAGGGCAAGAGTGGGGGAGGGAATTAGCCAGTAAGAAGAAGTAGATGGAGGTCATTAGCCAGGAAAGGGAGGGGAGGTAGAAAATAATTGTTTGTTGAGTGAGGTATGGTCTGGAGCCACAGAGTAGAGGTAGAAGGTAACTGGGTGGGTGCTGGGGATTGTGGTGAGTGTAAGCAGGGCATGAGAAAATTGTCACCTGAAGGCAGTGGAAGGAAGATCTCACACTGGGAAGAATGGGGGGGCTCCAGACACCAGTGCAGGAAGCTGGTGCTTGGGGCGGCCAATTCAAAGGGGCAGCACTCCGTCCGGTATCAGGGCGGCATGTCCGGGTCTTCGGCGGGAATTCGGCGGTGGGTCCCTCATTCCCTCTCTTCCTCTTTGAGCTGCCGCCAAATTGCCGCCGAAGAGGAAGAGAGGGAGGACCCGCCGCCAAATTGCCGTTGAAGAAGTGGCGTGATTGAGCTGCCACCGAAGTGCCGCCGCTCGTCTTTTTTTTTTTTTTTTTTTTTGCTGCTTGGGGTGGCAGAAAAGCTAG
Source organism: Platysternon megacephalum (assembly GCA_003942145.1). Taxonomy (NCBI): domain Eukaryota; kingdom Metazoa; phylum Chordata; order Testudines; family Platysternidae; genus Platysternon; species Platysternon megacephalum. The sequence goes on along the minus strand of QXTE01000036.1, from coordinate 4,913,462 downwards.
AGCCGGTCCTGGAACGGGGACAACAATATGAAGAAGAGAAAGAGAAATAGTCAATTAGTTGAGAAAGGAGACTGAACTATAAAGGACTCCTAGAGATGAGGATGAGTTTTTTGTTTTGTGTTTTTGCAGGGGAGTATAATCTTGGATGGCATGGGAAGAGGAGTGGAGAGTGGGAAGTTTTACTAAGGAAGTGCTAGGATGAGATTGGTGGTTAGAGATAGCAAAGCTTCTTTACCTCTAAAGTCTCTTTTAAATTCTTATAATGTACCTAGAGCAGGGGTCAGCAACCTTTCAGAAGTGGTGTGCCGAGTCTTCATTTATTCACTCTAATTTAAGGTTTCGCGTGCCAGTAATACATTTTAACATTTTTAGAAGGTCTCTTTCTATAAGTCTATAATATATAACTAAACTATTGTTGTATGTAAAGTAAATAAGGTTTTTAAAATGTTTAAGAAGCTTCATTTAAAATTAAATTAAAATGCAGAGCCCCCCGGACCGGTGGGCAGAACCCGGGCAGTGTGAGTGCCACTGAAAATCAGCTCAAGTGCTGCCTTCGGCACACGTGCCATAGGTTGCCTACCCCTGACCTAGAGCATGGGTTCTCAAACTGGGGGTCACAGTCTCCTCCCCAAAAAAAGTTTCAGGGGGTCACAAGCACCTCCCTTTCTTCATTGCTAGATGGGAGTGGGGCTGTCCCAAAGCTTTTTCTGTTTGTAACATGCGGATGCAGTCTGGAAAAGGTCAAGAACCACTAGCCTAGAGTATTTGATAAACACAACTGAAAATGTGTAACTAATAAAGGAGTGTGCCTTTTAGCTATTTTCCTTTTACTATTGTTTGACTTTGAAAACTTCAAGGAAATTAAATACAAAAACTAGCAAATGCAGCATTAAAGTTGAGAAATCAAGCACCCAAAGAAATCAGAAATTTTGAAAGTCAAGGTTTCTACAATAGGTTTCTCTGCCACATAGTACAAATGTAACATTTACTGTTTCTGGGAGGTTTTTAATGCTGTGTTGCTACTGATGGAAAATAGCTTTTAATAAACAAAAATGTGGCCTCACTTTTCTGGTGTGCTGCACTCCTTTCAACTTTCTCTTTCCTCTCCAGTCCCAGATTATACTCCCCAAAGAAACAAAGCAAAACACAGTGTTTCCATTGTCTCAGACTTGGTGAAGTCCTGTTTCCAAAACAATAGAAGGGATTATACTTTCTGTTATCCATTCGTACCAATGTGCTTTATGGCTAGCTGTTGATTTATGGTAGTTTCCTAAAATAGCACAGAATTTGACCCACTCTGTCTGACTAACACCCTGTGCAATCCCATTGATCTCAAGAGCACAGAAATTGGCCTAGTCTGATTAGAAACGGAGCATATTCAAAGCTTTAAATATAATACAACTTTATATATTCCATACCTATAGTGGCCTTGAAGGGCTTAACCCTAGTCCCATTGAGCAGTTCCTTAGTGAAAAAAATTACATGGGAATATGTTCTTTAAGATCATGCAGACAGAGAACACTCATCATTTTCAGCCCACTATTAAAACGTTAATTAAAATCCAATCATTCAGATGAGTGACAAATTATTAAATGGATTTGCTGCTGATAGGGCAACTTTTTTTAGGAAACAATTCTAAATCTACAAAATTACTCCAGGTTGCATGATGATGAGTAGTTGCTACTCTGCACTCCACTGGCAAGTAGGGTGAGGTCTCTTTAAAGAGGAGCCCTTCAATCTCTGCTTACTATATTTGTGCAGTTGTTAAACTACTACAAGTCCTTTCAGTATTTGTTTGTGACTCAAGACAAAACTGTATTTTACTCTTTATGTTGTTAATAAGTACCAGGATTGAAAACTAGTATGGACTTTCCTAACCTTGTCCATATGTCCCAATTAGGGTTGAAAGGAGGAGCTGGAGGACCCGATGGACAGGGTGGCACCTTTCGATACTCTTTCCATGGTGACCCACATGCCACATTTGCAGCATTTTTTGGTGGCACAAATCCTTTTGAGATCTTCTTTGGGAGAAGAATGCCTGGTGGCAGAGACACTGAAGACATGGAAGTGGATGGAGATCCTTTTGGATCCTTCACTAGTTTTAGCATGAATGGATTTCCAAGAGAGAGGAATACAGTTGGTAGCCAGCCTCGTCGTAAACAAGATCCCCCGATTATCCATGAACTTAAAGTATCATTGGAAGAGATATATCATGGCTGCACAAAAAGGATGAGAATTTCCCGAAAAAGGCTGAACCCAGATGGTAGAAGTGTCCGAACAGAGGACAAAATCCTCACCATTGAGATCAAGAGAGGGTGGAAAGAAGGCACCAAAATCACTTTCCCAAAAGAAGGTGATGAAACACCCAACACTATCCCAGCCGATATTGTTTTTGTCATTAAAGACAAAAGTCACTCGCTCTTCAAGAGAGATGGTTCAAATATTATCTATCCTGTTAAAATCAGTTTGCGGGAGGTAAGTTTCTTGTTAGTTGATAGCGCAACTGAAATATAAAAACAAATTGTCTTAGCATGGTATTGTGGCTACACTGCAGAAAACAAATCTATAGCAATTATCAAAGTTCCGCACTCCAGTTCTCTAGCTAATACAATTTAATCAAACTAAATATAGTGCATAGTTATCTGTACCAGAATCATTGGCTTTTTTACTGGGGTCTGCATCATATGTTGTTAAGTTTTGTCTATGGCAGCATACAGGATGATCTGTGGGAAAGGAAAGTAGAACATATTTGCCATTTTTCTAAGTTTTAGTACTAAGTACAATAGCTTTCTCTATGTAAATGCAGATTGGGTTGCAGTAATAATGAATGCATCCAATGTAATGGATTCCTTTCTGCTATGATATATCGTCCTTATCATTTCTGGAGTAAAAAGCATCTAGAACTCATGTCTAGAATATTTTCACAGCTCACCAATGGAGCTTAATTTAGCAAACTTGCAAAATATCTTTCATGTCACACATTTCAGTGCGCTTTTAGAATACATAGAGATGGATTTCATGAGGATAAATTGTGAGCAGGTGTTGTTATGGAAGTTATATGTGATGATAAAAATGAGTTCATAACATTTTTTTTTAAATGCACTCCAAAGACCAAAGTAGTTTTGCTTTCAGAAGCAAAAATAGGGGATTGCAGAGTGTTTTCTTTAGTGTTTGAAGACAATTAAAGGAATTGATTCTCTCCAAAATGAATTGTCTGTATTTTTAAAAATGTAGCATTAAGGAATGGTGAGAATAAACTAATCTCAAGTGATGTGCAGAGGACATGCAAAGAAAGTATGCCTGTATTCTGAACTTTAAAAAAAAAACGGGAAAAAAACCGGAAAAAACCCAACCCTTTTTAAATGATTTTTCATTAGATGAACCACATAATACAAGAGGAAAAGCAGTATGTAATGACAGGATGGGTAATGTGGTTTCTGCATAAATATCATAATTCTGCCACTGAGTCCAAATAACACTGAGTTTTGTCAGCACATATTAAGTACATAGAGTAGATAGAAAACAAAAGCAATCCTTGCAGGCCAGAAGTCCAGTGATAAATGTATAAATATTTTGATAAAACAGGAGATTAGTGGGAATTATCTCTGTTAAAAAACAAGTGCTTAGTTTGTTTTTGTTTTTGCCAAGAAATTATATCTTGATGATATAGAGAAGGTAAATCCTTGGTTTGTATTTTAGTATTTGCTTTAATTTGAACATCACAAATGTGCATGTAAAAGGACACTGTGAAGACTGATAGCAGAGTGAGCAGAAAATGGATTTTTTTTTGGTTTGGCGATCAAACCAAAAAATCCAGGAGGGAAAAGAAAATCCCATTTAATTTAAAACCATTTTTTTCCCCAAAATGTTCATTTTGAATTGACCAAAACGTTTTGGTCAATTCAAAACAAAATGTTTTTGAGTCAGCCATTTCAGGTGGTTTTCCAACCCCACCTCCTCTGCTTTTTTTTTTTTTTTTAGTTGGCCAAAATTGAATTCAAAATACCATTTCAAAATGAAACATTTCAAATTGTTTGAGGGTTTTTTTCTTGGCCAAAACTATTCATTGAATTCAATCCAAATTTGCAAATTGTTTTGGGACACTGAAAAATGCATTTTTTTTACCCCCCCCCCCCCCAAATCTTAGCCAAATTTTTTTTGCCCAGCTCTATCAAAAAGGTTCAATTTAAATGTCAGATACTACCCCTAAAATAATTTTAAAAAGCAAATTATGAGCAAAACAAGTGTTGCAAGAGTCTTTAAATAAATGTATACTCTAACACTAAGCACAGTAGAGCTAGGACTCTGAATTTCTAATGACAGCTGAGATGCTGCTTGTTTGGTACAGATTCATGAGCAGAAGACAGTGGGAGTACTGAGCGCATTTGTTCTGTTTGTACCGATCACTGCGTTATCTGTTGATGTTTAGGATGTGGCACCAGGGAGTAAACCCTTTCATGACTGCTTCAGATGTCATTCTAGGGCACTGATAACTGGTTTGATATTGGAGATACATTGGTAATAAAGCAAGCGTCCCCTTTTAAAGGGAGCAACATAAGTTATTGTCTTTCAGTTTTGACAGTTCTCTTCAGTTATGCAAAATAATCCATGTATTCACAATATCAGCTTTTTCTAATTCTGTAATCTGAAAATTCAGTTTTCAGTACAAATAAGCTTTTGATGGTTGCCTCTTTCTCATTATATGAACTATTTGTTTTAGGCTTTATGTGGCAGCTCGGTCACCGTGCCAACAATAGAAGGAAGAACCATACCTATGACAATAAATGAGGTTGTAAAGCCTGGGATGAGGAGAAGAATTATAGGATATGGGTTGCCATTTCCCAAAAATCCCGACCAACGTGGCGACTTAATTATAGAATTTGAAGTAAATTTCCCAGACAATATACCTCCAGCATCAAAAGAAGTACTTAGGAGAAATCTTCCTGTTTCATAAAGGAATGGACTGTGTTAACACTGTTTCAGCAGGACACTGAAAATGCAGAAGACTGGCAAATTCATGCTGTAAAAGTGCAATCTATATCCATTTGTGGAATATTCATTTTCTTTTTGTGGGGTGGAGGGAGGGAATACTGTAATGCTGCATGAGAAGATAATGGTTAAATACAAGTCACGTGGGTGACTCTTGCAGTAAAACATACAGGGAAAACCACTCACTGTATCTTACTTTAGATCTTCCTAATCAGAGAGTTTATTCAGTATTTTGCTTACATGTAAAATGTAATCATTTTGCAAAAACTCAATGCACATATTTCTAATAAAGTACTTGAGCATCCAAGTACTTTATTTCATGTATCTCTAGATTATCTATGTGATGCTACCCACTAATATCAGAAATCAGAATTCATAGTAGAAATACGCTCATGTAATATCCAGATATTTAAAGAGACTAAAGCATTAACTGACACCATTTAGATATGAAGGCCCACATGCTACCTTCCATTTCACAAAGCAAAGGCTAGCTAAATCTGTTTGTAGAGCTTCTGAACCCACAAAAGAGGTGAGCCTTCTCCCAACTGCCCCAGATTTTGTGAGGACTGCACTGAAGCATTAGGGGAGAACACATGGCTCTGGGGAAAGGAGTACAGGTGTAGCCACTCCGTGACATGCTCCCTTCAGAAATCCACCTGGGAAATACTACTAATCGGTGCTAACACCCATTCCCTAGGGATGGATTTCAGTCCAACCATTGGCAGGACAACATGGTATCTTGGCTCCAGAAGGAGTCATGCTGTCATGGCTACCCATGGCTGCCCATGGAACGGTGTAAATAAAGGCGCTTGGCTTACACACACATTTCAAGATCATGCATATCTCAGGACATCTGTAGAGTTCAAGGGCTGAACCATCTACCACGTCCATAAGAGAGAAGGGACAAAGCCCAGCTCCCAGCTAAAGGATTCTGAGGAAACTTTTTGGGCCTGATCTGAAGCTCATTTAAGCCAGTGGAAGTCTTTCCGTCAATTCAGTGAGCTTGGATAAGTTCCTTTGTGAATAGAAACATGAGTTACCCAGGGCTGGCGCAACCCATTAGGCGACCTAGGCGGTCGCCTAGGGCGCTGCTATTTTGGGGGTGCCGGCGCTGCGGCCGCCCGTAGAAATTTGGGGGCGGGACCTTCCGCCGCTGCTGTTGGGGGCGGGATTTCGGGGGCGGGACCTTCCGCCGCCTAGGGCGCCGGCAAAGCTGGCGCCGCTACTGGAGTTACCTAGCCCTTAAGGTGAAAAAACATATGTAGGGGAAGGAGAGAGCCCTCAGTAATTGAGTCTAGTATTATAACATGCTATAGGGCTGGTTCCCTTGGTTGCAGTATGGTTTTGGTCATATAATTGCCTTGCAGACTTACTTTCAGAACTTAGGTTTTAAAAACATGCCACAGTGCTTTAATAATGACATTCTTAAGGGAAGATTTATTTTTCTTTATAAGAAGAAAATATTACTCTTATTTGCAGTCATTCTTTTACCTGTGGAAATCTACTAGTTACCTGCTCTGGGTAATTTAGGTTATAACAGGGTGTTTAGCAACGTCATATAAATGATTTTCTGTAGAAAGGTGGATTATGAGAGTTGGGGTTAATTTAGTTAGCCTTTTTTAATGAGCCCTAGCACAGAAGAATCCCACTTCAATTTTTCAAAGGAACACATTCCTAGAAGATACTGTCAATTTTTTAACTACAGTTTCTCTTTCATACAGTTGACACGTATGATAGTGTAAATCATATTCATTTGCAGTCCTGAATAAACAGGGAACCTGAACAGTAGCTGGAGCGATACTACAAAGGGAAAAAAAGTTTTAAAATTAACTGCTACCTACTGCTTATGCCTATTGTTATCCTTATATATTGTGTTTATGCATTTAAAAGATTTCCAGTTTCAGTATGTTCTGTATGGCATTTCTCATGTGTTTTTTAATAAACTTGTTTTTAACTTTTTTTATTTTTTGCCATAACCACATGCCATAAACTCTGTGAAGAACAAATGAGGCTGAGCATTTGAAACCAAGTCTTGGACACCCATAATCTAAGTAGCTACAATACTTAGAATAACTGCAGATATTTTTCAATATCCAACTTCAGGTATGAGTAGCAGGCCTGAATTAGTAGAATTCCATAGTAGTTGCTAATATGTTGACACATACAGAAAACTTAGTTCTTTTATTTCACCATTTCTGAATGTGGTGTAAAACTTAAAGTACAGAAAAAGCTGCCACATCATTCTGAAACATTTTACAGTTTTCTCTATGGAGGGAATATTTTTTTCACAGAATGCAGTCAGCCTGTGGAACACATTGCCACTACTATTGGTGAGGAGATGAGTTTAGCAGAATTCAAAAAGGAATTAGACACTTTGTATAGATAACAGATAAAACTTTCAAAAGTGCCTAAGGACTAGATTTGTTAAGGGATTTAAGTGCCTAAATCAGCAGCCAGGTGCCTAATGGGATTTTCAAAAGCATCTAGATGCCTCACTCCCATTGAAAATCCTACTAGGAACCTTGCTGCTGGTTTAGGCACCTAAATCGTTTTTAAAAAATCTGGCCCTGAGTTCCATTTTTTTTTCCCCCAGAAGGGACTAAGGCCTAGTCTACACTAGAAAGTTAGGTGGGTTTAACTGTGTCGGTCAGGGGTGTGAAAAGGTAAGCCAACCTAAGTCCCTTTGTAGACAGCACTAGGTTGACAGAAGAATTCTACCATCTCTTGGGAAGGTGGATTACCTACATAAACCAATGGGAGGATTCTCCCTTTGGCATAGGTAGTATCTATGCTGACAGCGCCGGCTCCAGGGTTTTTGCCACCCCAGGCAGCCAAAAAGCAAAAAAAAAAGCCGCAATCGCAATCTGCGGCGGCAATTCAGCGGGAGGTCCTTCGCTCCGAGCGGGAGTGAGGGACCCTCCGCCGAATTGCCGCCGAATACCTGGACGTGCCGCCCCTCTCCCAAGTGGCCGCCCCAAGCACCTGCTTGTTAAGCTGGTGCCTGGAGCCGGCCCTGTATGCTGAAGTGCTATAGTGGTGCAACTATAAGTGTAGAGAAGCCCTTAGGTGCTTATGTCTCATTGAAAGTCAATAGGACTTTCACTTAGGGCCAGATTCCTAAAGGAATTTAGGCACTTAAAGAGGCAGATAGGTGCCTAATTCGACCATGTAGGTACCATTGAAATTTTCAAAGCCAAAGTTCAGGTGACTCCTCAAACACCCTCACCCAACTGCTCAAGTCCTTTAGGTGCCTACATTTCTGCGTAAGTGCTGCTGTGACCCTAAAGCTAACATGTTGCTTGGAGCCCTATCTCAAGCCAAAGCTCTGGAGACCCTAAAGCCGATTTTTAAAACTAGGTACAGAAACATCTATCTCGGCAGCAGGGCCTGATCCCATAAGTGCACTTTGAGCACATCTAAGACCTAGTACCAGTCAGACCCTGCAGAAGGAGGGCCAGTTTGAGGAGTCACCTGAACTTTGGCTTTGAAAATTTCAGTGGTACCTACATGGTCGAATTAGGCACCTATCTGCCTCTTTAGGAATCTGGCCCTAAGTCCTATTGACTTTCAATGAGACATAAGCACCTAAGGGCTTCTCTACACTTATAGCTGCACCACTATAGGCCAATAGGTGGAGTGACAGCACCTGCACAAAGACAGCCAGGAGTTCAGAGTAATGTAGGATGAGCGTGAGGGAGATACAGAGCGTGAGCTGGAGGTAGGTAGGTAGCCCATGCCTTAGAAGTCGAAAAAAATCTCTAAGTAGCTGAGCTGGCTTAGGTACTGAACTCTGGGAGAAGGTTCATGGCTGAAGATCCCTATCTCTAGCCTGCCAGCCACATGTACCAGGTGAGTGGCTTAGATGCCTAAGCCCCTCTCCTAAGCTAGCCACGAGTGAAATGGTTAGGTGGCTCCCCACTCCCAGCTGCCTAGCTTCTGACAATCCCTTTCATGGGGCTTGTCTGCATGGGGGTTTTAAGCCAGATCAAATCAAGTTAATCCAGTTTGACCTCATGTCCGCACAATACAACCCATTACTTGCACTAACTCCACATTTATTGGGAACTCTGGAATCCTCTTGCAAGTGGACTAGGTTTGCTTATCAGAGGGTAAGCAGGAGGCTTCCAGGGAAGAGCTGCCCCTGAGCTAGGATCTTTTTGTGACTCAGGACCCTGATGACAGCCAACTGGAAAGCCAGCCCCAGTTCTGCCCTGATACAACAAACCCTGATTTCTGCTCTGCTTCAGCTGAGCCCAACTCCTAGCAAAAACCTGGGCCAAGTCCAAAGAGTCAAATCTCCTGTAGGGAACTATGGCATGTAAGTATCTATTTTTACAATTTATTATTGTTGCAGATGTGAGCTAGGAGGCCCTGTCTCTCCGGCCCGCCATGTTACTTCAATATGGCGCAGTTGCAGTCTGTACCATTGTTCCCCTTCACCCCGTCCTGTGGTAGATTTAAAAACCAAAAGCATTCATTTGTGCAAAATCCAACAGTTTATTGAGACGGTGCTTACAGGAAAATAAATTTGGTTAGTTTTCATGAGATATAACTGCCCGTTGCATGCCCACTCAAGGCACAAACAATACTGCTCCGTGCTGAGGTACAAATGGCTGTAAATTTCATAGTAGCTGACAATCACTGTAAGTTCCTATCTATTTTTCTCTTCACTTTCCCTGTGTCTGCAGAACTTAAGACTGAAAAACAGCTTGATTTTGTTTCTCATGTTATAGGGATGCTCAGGCGGGACACCCATCCCCCGTATAGCTTGTAAGTCCCGTCCACTCCTGCAGCGCTTCTGGCGGGGACCATCCTGGTGCATAGAATAGCTTCACAACATATCTCCCAGATCTGTCCTTTGCCTTTCTGCCTCCTAGTGACCAGCCTCAGCGAAAGGTTATTGAGAGTGAGGACAGCCTAAAGGGAATGTAGAGGGAATTGCTATCCAGCTTGCCCCTTATTATCTCTGCCTTACACCTCTGACACCACAGTAGCACTTCCACTACACAAACAAAGCTGAAAAAAGAAACCTGAAACATATAGCTCCAACCACCCCCATCCCTGACAGCAGATACAGTAGACTGAAATCCAAATGCACCCAGCACCTTCCATACACACAGAGTCTGAAGTTCCTGCAAGAATGGGAAGAGTTTCAGGGAGGTAAGGTCACATATACATAATACTAAAAGCTATCATGACTTATCTGGGATGTGAACAATAAGCGACTTCTTTTTTTCCCTTAGTCTTACCGCAGCACCAGTAACAGCCAGACCATCAAGGACAGGGCCTCTATCTACTGCTGACAGGCTGGGCAACCTGAGGGGGAGATAAAGGAAGATTTAGGACAAACTGTTTTCAGAACCTATGGCATTCACAGCGAAAAAACTGGCTGGCTCAGAGGAAGACCCAGAGGGAGAAAGAAATGCAGCTCTCCCAGGAGATGGTGGCAGTGACCAAAGATAGCATCACCATAGTGAAGGAGAGCATGGAAAAAGGCAGATATAGTTAGAGGGAACTCATGGGGATGGAGAAATGAATGAGGTGCAAGAGACCACAAATCAGCTTCTGGAGACTGGGAAAAATCTGCAGTAAGGGGTGTGTGTGTGTGTGTGTAGAGGGAAGTAGGAAAAGGACAAGGAAAAGCAGAAAAGCACTTAGTTTTCTTTTAAGTTTTTATTGCATGATATATTTTATCCAGGTATAATTCCCCACCCGCACCTCTTGCTAAAGTCTTGCAAGACAGAGCCGTACTTTCATAGGTCTCACAAGATTTGTCAGAGCAGGGTTCCTCTTTTGTTGACCTTTGATTTAAACCAGCGGTCTCAAACACAATTTAGCTTAGGGCCAGTGCCAGTCCTCAAGTCCTCCCAGCGTTCCAATAATGTCACTGAAGATGGTGTTCAGAAAAGAAAACGTTCATATTATATTTTTTATTTCAAATTTCTTATAAATAATCAAACTGTCATACAACATTATACAATTCTTCGCCTGCCAGAGAGCATTTAGTGTTTGCCAGACACCTGGCAACGTTTCAGTTCTGTCAGTTTGTTGATGTTTGGCCTCAGTGACTGAGCAGTTGAAACCTTCAGGATTGCAGCAAGGTGTGCATCAGTTGTGTTTGGTTTATATTCAGTGTGGAAAAAAGTGTTGCTGCCTCCATGGCTGACTCTGCCCAGCAACTAATGATGCTTCCTCCATGGCTGACTCTGCCCAGCGACTAGTGATGGTATCTCTGTCCCTCTCCCCCAGCCAATGGGAGCTGCGTGAGGCGGTGCCTGCACCAGACATTGCCAGCAGCATGTCTGCCTGTGTCTCCCCTCTGTAGGCCGCAGTCAGGGCCGTCCTTACCCATACGCAAAGTACGCAGCTGCGTAGGGCACAGGAAACTTGGGGTACCAAATTTCCTGGTGCCCTGCGCAGCTGCATGCTGCTCCAGCCCCTGCTCCGGCTTTTCTCTATGGCCCCCGCCCCTGCTCCGCCCCAGCTCTGCCTCCTCCTTCCCTTGGTCCGCCCCAGCCCTGCCCCCACTCCACTCCCACGGAGGCCTGGGGCCCCACACCCTCGCGTGGGTGCTGTGTAGGGCCCCAGAATAGCTAGGGACGGACCTGGCTGCAGTGGGGAGGATCTCGGGCCGCAGATGGCCCGCAGGCCGGAACTTTGAGACCCCTGATTTAAACTTTTGGTGCTCATAAACTACAAACAACTTCACCCCTCACCTCAGTCAGTAAGAGATAAGGATAAAAGTGTGTTCCAATGGAGTCCAGCTAATTCCTTATAAAATATTACTTTACAAAAATTCCACCCCATTAAAAAACCCAAACATCACAATGTCTGGAAATTAACTGTTAAAAGATCTAGATTATTCTCTACAGCCATTTAATCCTTCTCCACTTCATCCCACCTGATTTACATCACACCTCACACTTTATAACTTGCCAATTTAACATTTGCAACAGTGTATGCAAAGATGAAAATAAATCCCCAGGGGCTAGTTTCTGCTAGCTTTGCACATGTATTGAGCAGCACTTTATTTTTCAAGTACAGTAACTCCTCACTTAACGTTGTAGTTATGTTCCTGAAAAATGCGACTTTAAGCGAAACGATGTTAAGCTAATCCAATTTCCCCATAAAAATTAAAGTAAATAGGGGGGATTAGGTTCCAGGGAATTTTTTTTTTGCCAGACAAAAGACATTATATAAATTTTAAACAAGCAATTTAATACAGGTATTAAACAGGCTGGCAGCCCCCCTATCAGCTCCCCTATGCTCCCCCCCCCACGCCTCCCACCCTCCAGCGGACCCCCCGGATTAGCGCCTTCCCCCTGCTCCCCCCGCCTCCTGCCTGCAGCAATCAGCTGTCTTGTGGCATTCAGGAGGCTGGGGGGAGGAGCAAGGACCCACCACGCAGCCTCCCCCCTCCCTCCTGAACGCTGCAAACCAGCCGATTGCCGTGTAGAAGTTCCAGCTCAGACTTCAGCCCAAGCTCTGGGACCCTCCCACCTCGCAGAGTCCTAGAGCCCGGGTAGCAGGGCAAGCCCAAATGTCTACACCACAATTAAAGAGCTTTGCAGGCCCAGCGCCGCAAGCCTGAATCAGCTGGCATGGGCAAGCCGTGTGGTTTTAATTGCAGTGTAGACATACCCTTAGTGTTAGCCAGTTGCATCTATGTTCCAGAGCAGCAACCTGACATCCTTCAGCAGGTGGGTATTGTAGTTGTAAGAACACTTGATAGAGATCTTGTAGGTGTTTGCTCCAACCCCTCAGACAGAGACAAACACCTACAAGATCTCTATCAAGCGTTCTTACAACTACAATACCCACCTGCTGAAGTGAAAAAAACAGATTGACAGAGCCAGACGAGTACCCAGAAGTCACCTACTACAGGACAGGCCCAACAAAGAAAGTAACAGAACGCCACTAGCCATCACCTTCAGCCCCCAACTAAAACCTCTCCAGCGCATCGTCAAGGATCTACAACCTATCCTGAAGGACGATCCATCATTCTCACAGAACTTGGGAGACAGGCCAGTCCTGGCTTACAGACAGCCCCCAAACCTGAAGCAAATACTCACCAGCAACCACACACCACACAACAAAAACACTAACCCAGGAACCTATCCTTGCAACAAAGCCCGTTGCCAACTCTGTCCACATATCTATTCAGGGGATACCATCATAGGACCTAATCACATCAGCCACACTATCAGAGGCTTGTTCACCTGCNTACTCTCCTTTTAGTGTGTATGGTAACACCCATTGTTTCATGTTCTCTATGTATATATATATATCTTCCTACTGTATTTTCCACTACATGCATCCGATGAAGTGGGCTGTAGCCCACGAAAGCTTATGCTCAAATAAATTTGTTAGTCTCTAAGGTGCCACAAGTACTCCTGTTCTTTTTTTAGTGTAAAGTGCTGATCTTCAGCATAAGGTGTTGACAGGGAAGGCCCGTCGACACCAGACGGACTAGAGTGGAGCATTAAAGAGGACAAAAGACTTTGTTGTTTACTCATCTCTGCCCATGAAGATGAGTCTTGCAAGTGATTTTTCTCCCATCAGCTGAGTTTGCAGCTCAAAGCAGAATGAGAGAAGGGAATAAAAAACCCCAACAAGGAGGAACCGTATCTTTTTATGTTGCTTCGACTCTGGGGGGCAAGGATTACTTGGTATAAGAAAAAGATCTCCAGTGCTTAGCCCTAAAGGACATACAGAGCTTGCTTATTATAGGCGCTTCTATGACTTTTTGAAACTTCAGACTGGAACTCATTTATGTGTATATATGTTTAGCTGCTTTAAACCTTGTAAATAACTCTTATTTCCTTTTCCTAGTTAATAAATCTTTAGTTAGTTTATTATAGAATTGGCTACAAGTGTTAGATCTCACACAAAAGACAAGATACAACTGACCTGTGGTAAGTGACCAGTCTTTTGGGACTGGGAGTAACCTGAACATTGCTGTGATCTTTGGTGTAAGGGACCGTCTATCACAAATGTAGGCTCACCTGGGTGGCAAGAGAGATCAGGGTACCCAAGGGGACTGTTTGTGACTCCATATTAAGGCTGTTAGTGTTTGAGGAGTTTACACTTAATTGGTTGGTGAAATCTAAGTATATAGAACTCTCAACTAATTTGGGGTTTGTGCCCTGCTTCTTAACAGTCTGCCTGAGGTTGGTACTCCCGTTCTTGAGCCATTGCAGGACAGCCCAGCACGGAGTTCCTGACTGAGCATGCCATCGGGGATTGTTGTTTGTCCCCATGGAATTGGCAAAGGATTTAGCACCAACAATATGTATCTCTTCTAAGACCTGCTACATCTGGATGTCGTCTGTATAGAGATCTTGTGTAACCACTTCCTTATGTGCACCTGGCTATGGGTGCTGCCACTTCCCAGACATCCTGTTTTCCCTCAGGGGTGGGGAGGCAGGTGGTTACTGAGTGCTGGGGGAATTGGTGTAAGTTAATGCTGCCTCTCCACGTTATCTTACACTGAAAATTCCCATGGACTGTGGGATGCTGGTTCATGTGTTCCACTGTTGTGCACCCTCGGGATGAGAGTCCCTTACACCAGTGTAAATCAGGAGTAACTCCATTGAAGTTGGAGTTATTCTGGTGTAAATGAAAGAAAAAGCACTTTTTATACTGGAGAAATGTATAAAATCAATACTTTATAGCACATTTATTGCACTCAACAAACCCATTGTATAAATAATGAAGGTTAACTTTTTGGCTTGGTAAAAATATTGGGTAATATATTCTTAAATTATGTATAAATTTAAGGTTATAATTCCATTTTTGGTGAGGAACAGGTGCCATTAAGAAGCCTCTAAAGCTTTGCTTATGAAGTTAGGGTTAGTGACCTTTGAAAGAATTATAGCCACATTACATACAGTTGTGGTTGAATTACTTTATATAAACGAGGGTTGGTAAGAATCCTTTTCTGCGCTATTTTTTCTCTTATGGTATCCTGGATACAGATCTATTTTGATCAATATTTAGTATCTTGCTTTTGAAATGGGAACCACAAGCACTTGGCTAAATGGCTTAATACACTGTACAGTTTAATCGTGGCTTCAGCATCTAGGGATGGAAAAAATCTTCATTATTACAAGCTATGGTCCATCCTTCAGCCACTGCAGAATTGTGATTATATTTTTTTGTACATTGACTATGTTTTAATGATGCAGTCTAGTTTTAAATTTCCCAAGCAAAGAAGCTTTCCATTGCTTCCTTTTGGAAACTTTAATACTGTAACAGATCTTTGACCGGAAGTCTTATTTATGAATGATATCTAGCATTCATGTTCTCTTTCCTGATTTCATCCCCTTATTCTGAGTTCTCCTCACGTCGGCCACCCTCCATTCTTCCTATTTGTATCTGTGCTTTTCCTGCACATCTGTGTCCTCTACTGCAAATGACCTGTTGTAACTTACTCCTCAGTGAAGGGAATACAGCGAGGGAGGGGACAGGTATTCTGGCTCTGTCAATGAAAGATCACCATTGTCCCAAAGGTGGAGCAGATCACTGCGCTGGCCCTTGCTGCACCGACCCCAATGGTTCTTGTACCAGTGCCCGCAAGGCAGCGCATGGCTGGAAGCGGGAGCTGGAGCAGGGCGGGCCCTACAACTTCATTCCCCCACCTGCAACGTCCTTTTAAAGGCGGGATTCCTTTCAACAGCTCCGGCTGCCCTCGGCAGGAGCAAGGCCCTGGCTGTGTAGCCCGCACTCAGGGGCGCGGCGCGGCTCCGGGCACTGGGCCAGGCTGCTCCCGCGGAGCTTGCCCTGTGCCCGAGCAGGGAAGGGGCGCTGCCCGGGGCAGGGAGCGCGGCTGCCATTGGCCGGCGGCTGCCATCACCTGGCGGCCGGGATGGGTGTGCCAGCCGGCAGTCTCAGTGCGCGCCCGAGGCGGGGGCAGAGTCCGTCCGGCCCGGGGGGAGCAGCAGGTTCCCCAGCCCGGGCAGGCGGCGGCTGCGGGGAGGCCGCTGGGGCGCGCGCGCCATGCCTCTGCGGCTGCGGGGCAAGAAGAAAGGCAAGTCCAAGGAGACCTCCAAGCTGGTGGAGAGCGAGGAGGCGGCTGCGGCCCCCGGGGGAGGCGATGCTGCGGCCGCGCCGCCCCCTCCTGCCCAGCCCGGGGCCCGGCTGCTCTTCCACACGCAGCTGGCGCACGGCAGCCCCACCGGCCGCGTCGGGGGCTTCGCCAGCGTGCGGGAGCTGTACGAGCAGATCGGCCAGGCGTTCCGCATCCCCGCCGCCGAGGTACGCGCAGGGCACTGCCCCCCTCCACTCCCTCAGCGCCTGGCTCCGGCAGCCCCGCCAGCCACAGCGGGGAACCGATACTGTTCCCCGTACGGTCTGGTGAGCGCACCTGCCCCGGGCCGGGGGACGCTGTCCTGGCGAGGCGGCTCCTGTTGGCGGCAGGCGGAAAGGTGCAGCTCCCCGGGGGAGGGGGAGTTATGGGAGTTGGCTTTACAGGGGAGTCTTGCTTTGCCCTGAGGTAAGGAGCCACTTTCAGCGCCTCCTGGGCATCGCCGCGTGCGCTGGGGATAGGCACAGGAAGGCAGGTTGTTCTGATCCCGGCTCCAGGGAGCCCTGGCTTTCACCATGGCAGTGCCGCTTGCAACAAAAGTTTCTGTTGCTCTCCGACGGGAACAACAGGCGCTCTGCGGGACGCTCAGTGCCACACGGGAGTGCAAACGGCGGAGTGCAAACGGCTTGACACGTGATTATTGTCACAATGGGACACACACAGCAGCCTTTGCACAATGTCAAGTATCAGAGGGGTGGCCGTGTTAGTCTGGATCTGTAAAAAGCGACAAAGAGTCCTGTGGCATCTTAGGGCTGGTCCACACTAGGGGCGGGATCGAACTAAGGTACTTCGACTTCAGCTACGCGAATAGCGTAGCTGAAGTCGAAGTACCTTAGTTCGAACTAACGCGACTTACCTCGCGTCCGCGCGGCGCGGGATCGAAGTTCGCGGCTCCTACTTCGAACTCCGGTACTCCGCTCGCCCTGCAGGAGTACCGGAGTTCGAAGTAGCGCGTTCGGGGATCGATTTATCGCGTCCAGACAAGACGCGATAATTCGATCCCCGATACTTCGATGGCTACCCGCCGATCCGGGCGGGTAGTCTGGACGGGGCCTTAG
>QXTE01000036.1:4818917-4894687 GCA_003942145.1 Platysternon megacephalum | reverse complement strand
GATCGAAGTTCGCGGCTCCTACTTCGAACTCCGGTACTCCGCTCGCCCTGCAGGAGTACCGGAGTTCGAAGTAGCGCGTTCGGGGATCGATTTATCGCGTCCAGACAAGACGCGATAATTCGATCCCCGATACTTCGATGGCTACCCGCCGATCCGGGCGGGTAGTCTGGACGGGGCCTTATAGACATGCGTCTGACGAAGTGGGTATTCACCCATGAAAGCTTATGCTCCAATACGTCTGTTAGCCTTTGCACAATGGAACCAATGGCCACCTTGTTTTAAATTGGCTGTTGTCTCTTGTTTAAATATATTTGAATGAAAGGAACACCAGGGACTAGATATCCAGTCAGTTTAAAAATGAGTTCAGAGTAGCTTCAGGTAAAACAGCTGCCCCCCCCCCCCAGCTCCCTACAAATTGTTGTGGTTTTACAGTCATTTTTCTGTTTTTCAAAACGTTTTTCCTGTTTCAAAAGACCCACAGAAACAGAGGAGACAGTGGACTGATTACGTGGCCAGTGCCGTCAAGTGCAAATACAATTTGTTCTCTAATCACTTTGGCTGTATCTGCGTTGGGGGAAAATGTATCATAGAATCATAGAACTGGAAGGGACCTCGAGAGGCCATCTAGTCCAGTCCCCTGCTCTTATGGCAGGACTAAGTATTCCACCAGGGGTGGGCAAACTTTTTGGCCCGAGGGCCACATCGGGGTTGCAAAACTGTATGGAGGACTGGGTAGGGAGGTCGGTGCCGCCCCAAACAGCCTGGCCCCCACTCTCTATCTGCCCCCTCCCATGTCCCACCCCCTGACTGCCCCCCTCAGAACCTCCAACCCCCCCTGCTCCTTGTCCCCTGAATGCCCCCCAGGACCCCACCCCCTAGCCAACCCTCCCTTCTCCCTGACTGCCCCGACCCCTATCCACACCTCTGCCCCTGACAGGCCCCCTGGGACTCCCACGCCTCTCCAACCCCCGTCCCCTGACCGACCCCCCCCCCCCCAAGAACCTCCGCCCCATCCAACCGGCCCCTGTCCCCTGACTGCCCCCCGGGATCCTCTGCTACCTGCCCCCTTACCATGCCGGAGGCAGCCACGCCTTGCTGCCCGGCAGGAGCGGCGGGCCAGAGCACGGGTGGCGTGGCACTGTGAGGCTGCGGGGGAGGGGGACAGTATGGGAGGGGCCGGGGGCTAGCCTCCCTGGCCGGGACTCAGGGGCCAGGCAGGATGGTCCTGCGGGCCGGATGTGGCCCACGGGCCGTAGTTTGCCCACCTCTGATCTAGACCATCCCTGACAGGTGTTTGTCCAACCTGCTCTTAAAAATCCCCAATGATGGAGATTCCATAACCTCCCTAGGCAATTTATTCCAGTGCTTCACCACCCTGACAGTTAGGAAGTTTTTCCTAATGTCCAACCTAAACCTCCCTTGCTGCAATTTAAGCCCATTGCTTCTTGTCCTATCCTCAGAGGTTAAGAACAACAATTTTTCTCCCTCCTCCTTGTAACCACCTTTTATGTACTTGAACTAACAGAACTAACACATTTTAACTAGCATGGTGTTCAACACAATTTAGCACTTATTGGGCTCAGTTTTGTTAACTTGTATAATAGGGAAGAATAATTCCCTTCAGAGCAGGAATTACTGGGCTACATGATCATAGTGGTTCCTTCTGGCTTGAAAATCAATGGATGTAAGTGACTACAAGATGCAAGGCTATGAAAAATTAGACCCACGATTTTTAACCTTAGCATTCCTTTAACTTCAAAATTATGGGGTAGTGAGGGAAAATTAAGGGAGCCGTGTAGGATGCTCCCTTCCCAGTCAAATTAATTAATTAAAAAGGCCAACTATTAAGGCACGTGAATAAAAGCTGTGGTAGGAAGGTCCACCCTTTCCTTAATAGAAACCCTCTTTGATCCCTTTTTGAGTCAAGTTTTAAAACTGATTTGTTTGGATTATGGTTTACTTGTGTTTGTAAATGCATTGTTTTCATCTTAGCATGACAGTGACCCTATGCAACTGTTCCTTGATGTAGCTGCGGACACTTTACAGCTTTAAATGTCAAACTAAAACAAAGTGCAAATATTTTGAAATACTTAAGTTTGATTTTTACATTTAAAAGTTTGGGTTTTTTGTTTTGTTTTATAAAGTATGATTGTGTCTTGTCATATTGTCTGGTTCCTTTACTTCTAGTACAGTGGAAAAAAGAGTAGATTTTGATCTAGGAGACAGACCTAGCAGTGTTTCCTTTACTGACATTGTAGTAAATTATCACAAAGAGTGGCCATATTGTTGAAAACATACTCTACCCAGTCATTCAGTTTCATTCAGTAATTAAGAACTAACTACATTTTTCATTTTCCCCATGCACCAGTCCTTGTCCTTCCCCATTTCTCTCTGATCCTCTGTTCCCCTTCCCCATTGATTCTCTATTCCCTTCAGTCTCCTACAAAATCATAAATTCTTAGAGATGCAGGGCTGGAAGGGAGCTCTAGAGGTCATCTTGTCCATTCCCTTGCACTGAGGCAGGACCAAATGTACCTAGCTAGACCTCTCCTGACAGGTGTTTGTTTAACCTGTTCTCTAATCCAATGATGGGGATTCCACAGCCTCCCTTGGAAATCTATTGCAGTATTTAACTATCCTTATAGTTAGGTATTAGGAAAAACTTTCTAACCTAAATCTCCCTTGCTGCAGATTACGCCCATTACTTCTTATCTTACCTGCAGTGGACATGGAGAACAATTGATAACCATCCTCTTTATAACAACCCTTAACATAAGACTGTTATTAGGTCCCCCCCTTGGTCATCTTTTCTCAAGACTAACCATGCCGAGTGGTTTTTTAACTTTTTCTCATAGTTCAGGTTTTCAAAACCTTTTATAATTTTTGTTGCTCTCCTCTGGACTCTCTCCAATTTAGCCACATCTTTGGCCTGGTCTACAGAAATGGACACAGTAGTCCAGCTGAGGCCTCACCAGTGCCAACTGCAGGAGATCAATTTAACTCCTGTCTCTTACATACAACACTCCTGTAAATACACCCCAGAACGATATTAACCTTTTTCACAGCTGCATCGTGTTGTTGACTCATTTTCAGTTTGTGATTTACTATAGTCCCACATCCTTTTCAGCTGTACTACTCCCTATCTAGTTATTCCCCATATTGTCTCTGTGCATTTGATTTTTTCCTTTCTAAGTGTAGTACAGTAGAACCTCAGAGTTATGAACTGACCAGTTCTATACAGCGGTGGGTGACCAAAATTGGACTCCAGCAGAGGCCTAGCCAGTGCTGAGTAGAGTGGTACTATCACCTCCTGTGACTTGCATGCTATGCCTCGGTTAATGCAACCCAAAATTATATTTGCTTTTTCTGCAACAGCATTGCAATGTTGATTGGTGTTGAGGTTGTGATCCACCACAACTCCCAGATCCTTCTCAGCTGTGCTGCTGCCAAGCCAATTATCCCCCATTCTGTATTTGTGCATCTGATTTTTCTTCCCTAAGTGTAGCACCTTACCTTTTCTTTGTTGAATTTCATTTTGTTGTCTATAGCCCAGTTCTCCAATTTAGCAAGATCCCTTTTAATTTTAGCTCTATCCTCTAAAGTGTTTTCAATTCCCTCCCTCCACCCTCTAGCTTTGTGTCTTTGCAAATTTAATTAGTATGCTCTCTTTTCCTACATCCAGGTCATTAATAAAGATATTAAATAACACTGGACCCAGAACACATCCCTGTGTAACCCCACTTGAGACCTCCTTCCAGTCTGACATAATTCCATTAGTAGTTTGTTTGCGGTTGTTTAACCAATTACGTATCCACTTAATGGTAGTTCTACTGAGCCTGCATTTCTCCAGCTTACTTATGAGAATGTCATGTGGGACTGTGTCAAAAGTCTTGCTAAAGTCCAGGTATATTATGTCCACCGTAGTCCCCCATCCACCAAACCAGTTACCTTGTCAAAGAAGGAAATCAAGCTCGTTTGGCATGATTTGTTCTTAGTAAATCCATGCTGGCTGCTAGTGATCACCCTTTCATCCTCCAACTATTTGCAAATTGAATGTTTTAAGTTTATACATTGCTCTAGTAGCTTCCTAGGTATCAAGGTCAGGCTGACTGGTCAATAGTTCCAATAGGCTAACACATCTTTTAAAAGCTCCTCCTTTTACCCTTTTAAAAGATGTGTTAGCCCTTCTCCAGTCTTCTGGGACCTCTCCTGTCATCCATGAGTTTACAAATACTATTGCCAGTGGCTCTGAGATTTCTTCAGATAATTCCTTCATCACCCTTACATGAATAGCATCAGGCCCTGCTACCTTGAATTCATTCAAATTAGTCAGAAGATCTCTGATGTGTTCTTTACTTATCCTGTTCTGCATTACTTCCCCTTTATTGTCTATGATAACTTCGCTAGTCATCCAGTCACATGTTATTTTTTGTTTGAAGACTGAAGCAAAGTAGGCATTGAGCAGCTCCACCTTCTTATCTTCTGTTATCAGCTTACTTTCTCCATTGAGCAGCAGACCACACATCCCTGATCTTTCTTTTTTGTCTGACATATTTGTAGAACCCTTCTTGTTGTTTCTTGCCAGTTGTAACTCATTCTTTGCCTGGGCTTTCCTGATTTTGTTCCTACACACTTGTGTTATTCCCATGTATATTTCCTTGGTCATGTGCCCCATTTCCTGTATGTATCCCTTTTAGTTTTTAGATAGCTAAAAAGCTCCTTGTGCCACCACATTGGTCTCCTGTGGCTCTTATCTTTCCTCTGCATCAGAATAGCTTGATGTTGAGCCTCTAGTATTACATCTTTTAGGAACTGCCAGCCCCCTTGAACGCCTTTTCTTCCTAATTGGTCTCTTCATGGGTCCATGCCTACTATTTTTCTGAGATGGTTGAAATCTGCCTTTTTGAAGTCCAGTGTTTTGCTGTTCTCATGTCTTTCTTAGGATCTTGAATTCTATCAGATTATGATCACTTCCTCCCAAATTCCTGACCACCTTTGCATTTGCAACTAATTCATCCCTGTTGATCAAAATGAGATCCAAAATGGACGGAGTTGGTTCCTCAACTTGCTGAATCAGAATGGCCCCTACACAAGCTAGAAACTTGCAGGACATATTATGTATTAGTCTTCCAACAAATATCAGGGAAGTTTAAAATCTCCCATTAATACTAGCTCATGTGTGCTAGCTAATCTTGTTACCTGCTTGACGAATGTCATCTACTTCCTCTTCTTGATTTGGTGATCTATAGTAGACCCCCACCATAATATCACTACTATTCCTTTCCTTTTTTATCCTCACCCAAATATTCTCAGTAGGTCTGCCGCTCACTTCCTCTAGGACAGGGGTGGGCAAACTTTTTGGTCTGAGGGCTGCATCGGGTTTCGTAAATTGTATGGAGGTCCAGTTAGGGGAGGGGGGTCGTGGCCCGGCCCCCATCGCCTATCTTCCCCCCCCCCAGGGCTCCTGCCCCATCCAACCCCCCCTGTTCCTTGACAGCCTCCCCCCCGGGACTCCTGCCCCATCCAACCCCCCCTGTTCCTTGACAACCTCCCCCCCCCGGACCCCTGCCCCATCCACACACCCCCACTCCCTGCCTCCTGACCGCCCCCAGACCCCTGCCGCCCCATCCAGCCCCTCCTCTCATTTATGACTGCCCCCCCGGGACCCCTGCCCCATCCAACCACCCCTTCTCCCTGCCCCTGACTGCCCCCCCCGGGACCCCTGCCCCCATTCAACCCCCTGTTCCTCCCCATCCACACCCCTGCCCCCTGACCACCACCCCAAACCCCCCTGTCCTCTATCCAACACCCCCTGCTCCGTGCCCCCTTACTGCGCTGTCTGGAGCACCGGTGGCTGGCGGCGCTACGGCTGGTGGCGCTACGAGCCAGGCCATGCCGCCGCCACCACGCAACACAGAGACCGGGTCAGGCTGGGCTCTGCAGCTGCGCTGCCCCAGGAGCTCACAGCCCCACTGCCCAGAGCATTGCGCCAGTGGTGGAGCGAGCGAGCTGAGGCTGTGGGGGAGAGGGAACAGTGGGAGAGGGGCTGGGGCTAGCCTCCCGGGCCAGGAGCTCGGGGGCCGGGCAGGACGGTCCCGCGGGCCGGATGTGGCCCGCAGGCTGTAGTTTGCCCACCTCTGCTCTAGGACCTTAGAGCAAGTGTATACATTCTTGACATACAGCACAATGCCTTCTCCTTTATTTCCATACCTATCCTTCTGGAACAAGCCATATCCCTTAATGTTGGTCCTCCAATAATGGAAATTGTCCCACAAAGTCTCTGGAACACCAGTTAAGTCATAATTTCTTCATATATCATGACTTCCACTTCATCCTGCTTGTTCCTCATACCCCTTGCATAGATATACAGGCATCAAAGATATTTTGCAGACTTCCCCTGTTGTTTTTCTTCTTGCGTCTTTACTGCAGTTGTGGTTTCTAGTCCCTTCTCCAGAATTTAGCCTTTTCCCCTTGTCTTCATTATTTGAGCCTAGATGCTCATGGGCCAGATTTCTGTCACCATCCCCCATAAGACCTTGTTTAAAACTCTCCTTATTGGGTTAGCCAGACAATGTCCACAGTTGCTCTTACCAGTATTCGATAGGTGGAGTCCATCCGAACACAGTAATTCTCTTTCTTGGGAAACAATAATTGATAAATGATAGGTTATTGTATTGTAAACAATGAGTCAGTCCCATATCTTACTAAGTAACCAAAGTTTGCAGGTCTTAGCAAAAGCTGTGGTTAAACTCTGAAACAAGCTGTATAAAAATATATTGAGTTATATCTGCTTGTGCTAGTGACAAAAATAAGGGCTTGTCCATATAAGAAATTTGCACCAATTTAATGTAAATTGGTTTAAAACAGGCTTGGGTAAACTGCTCTAAAACTCGGTGTAGAATCTCTTATTTCAGTCTGAAAGTTGCTTATTTCAGTTTAGCTTAAGTTGATAAGGAATTCACCCATGTATTTGTCCAGTTGCTTCAAGGAGATGTTCCCAACCAATGAATAGGATTTCAGTCCATGTTCAGCATAAGAAAGTTTTGTACATCCTTTGTGATGGGTGGGTGGAAATACAATTAGAATATAAATAATTGTTTCATGAACATGATTAAACGCTAATAACATTGTTTTTATTTCCTCTGCTTTGAATTTTTGGAAAAGCAAGAATTGTTTACTTTCCTGCATTTCCTGCAGGGCTTTGAAAGTACCTTTCAGAACTTGAAATTGCCACTTACATGCATATGATTGACTAATGCTGTATTAACTTAAAACAGTGTCTATGTGTAAATAAAAATTCTAGCCAGTAAACTGGAAGAGATCCATGAGTTGGAAAAACAGAAAGAAGCAGCTCCAAGGATTCAGGGATACAGAGCTCAGGGACCCAGCAGTGAAAGGACTGACAAAGTAACTTTAGTGTCTGAGAAAGCAGTGGAAATATTAATCCGGGAAGTCAGACAATTTCAGATGGAAAGACAGCAGGTGACTCCATATTAGCAGAAGGTACCAACATTGAGATGTGTTTGGGTTTTTGTTGGAGGAACAAGCCAGCACCTGATTGGAGGGCAAAGGGGCACTGGAGTGAATGAGGGAACATTGTGGAGGATTGAACCTTCTGGAAATGTGGGAAGTTTGGACATTTAAAATGGGATCGTTCATTGATTAAAACTGATATTCAACAGACTGGTGCAGAGAATAGCGCCACAATCTGCCTATCTGTGAACTTGAAGCTACAGAGGTATTTGAATTCCCCCATGGAGAGTGTTCTCTATCTTCCCCAGAAAGATGGGGGAGTATCATATGAGACCATATTTGATTCTGAGGCACAAATGTCCTTGTCTCTTTAGGCAGGTTTCACCTGTCCCAGTCATCCCTTCTCAGTTTGAGGGGCTCTGCTGGCATCTCTGACCCTCTTTCTGTCAATGTGTGTCTCGGAGTTCACAGGCAGTCTTTTATCCACTTGAAAAGTTCCTTTGTCTGACCTTGCATCCTGAACCTGGTCCAGACTGCTTTATGATTTTTCCAGAGGGGATCAAAGGTAGTCTTTAACAGTGGATTCCTTGTATTGTCCATTTGAGCACCAGGCAAGTAGGGTTGTTTACAGTCATTAACTTGTTTCCTGCAACCCAAAACTATCCAAGACTGACTTAATCCTTAATAAGCAATACAATCCATCAACCCTGTCCCCATATAGATATAAAATATAATTAATGCCTATATCTTCCACATTCTTTGCATGGAGAATAAAATGTACACTGTAATTGGAAAATGTATTCCTGTATTTTGTTGGATTTATGCCACCAATGTGTGTAGGGGAACTGTGGCAGAGGATGTAACAATCCCCTCAAGAGTGGAAGTGTTAATTCTAGCCCAAGTGACAGGAAAAGCAAATATTGATGGACTAAAGGACACTATGGATCCATCTGGTGATTTGCTGGTGGCATGCTCCCTTGGGGCTACACAAAAAGGAGTGAGACTGGTGTGGGTAGCTAATTTGGCACCAGAAACTCAGATATTAAAACTTGGCACTAAACTGGGGAAGTTACTTCCTTGTTCTGGATATGAAGGAATAATAAATGTCAAAAGTGATATTTCCTTTTGTAGGGCAGTGGTCAATATATTGGGCTCCCAGTTTGGCGTAAAGATTGTGTTTACATAGTTTTGTTCTTTTGATTATGTTGTTTGCTTTGTAGATGTAAAGATGTGGAAGGGCACTGCAACAACTGTACCATGCTGGCTGGGTGACTGGCACACCCACAGTTTCTAAAGGGTCTGGCTCCTCTCACATGTGAAGGACCCTGTTTCTCCATCTCAGGAAGTAACCGTGAGAGGAAATTCCGAGGTGAGAGTGCTTCCTGCCATGGCGAAAAAGGGGAACTACTAGTAACACCATCTGCAGGAGGCAAGCTGCCTCTTTTCTCTCCCTCAGTAATAAATACATGGGTTTCTGTTGTTTAATGACACAGGCACAAACTCAATATTCCAGGGATTCTGCCTGCTTGTGCTAACCCACCAATAAGCAGATTGAGTTTGCATAGCAGTAGGCTGTACTTCCATCATTAGGCTGTTTGATGTAAAGCTTGTTTGGTATCTGGGCTCTATTCCTGTCTCCATCAATGGCTTGCTGGGTGACCTCAGGCAAGTCACTTCTGTGTCTCATTTTCCCACCTGTAAAATGGGGAATGATCCTGACCACTTTGGTAAAGTGCTCTAAGAACTACTGGTGAAAAGTACTTTATGAGAGCTAGGTGTCCATTATTATTTAAAATATAAATTTTATATGATTGTGTGATACTTATATGATTATACTTTTATATGATTGTGTCACTTAGGGGCAAATTTTGAAAAGCGTTGACTGATTTTGGTTGCACGTTGATGCATTTGCCTCATTTGGGATGGCCTGAACTTGTGATTAATGCTACACTACACCACCCTTTGCTCCCTATATATAACATAATAGCCTTTTCTTTTTCCCTTAGCAAACACCACCTCTGTAGCCTTGGAATTGCTGGGGCAGGGGATATTCCATAATAGGAAGACTGTCTATTTAATCTATATTTTATGTGCATCAGCCCCAGAGTTTTCTGGCCAAATAAGATTTCCTTCTGTTATGGGAGCTGTACAAGATAACACTCTTGGCAAAATAAGGATCCTGGATACCTGCTAATTTCTGTGGCAGTGTTGATTTAAAGTTGGCATGAAAGGACACGGCATAGGTATGCTGGCTTGAAGATCAAATACTTTTTTTGTGAGCAGGAGAGGGGAAGAGCAGAAGTACGATGGGAAGGAGAGATATGGAGAATAGATTATACATGGAAATACACACTTTTTTTTTCTTGATGAAAACATGTACAATATAGGAAAAAACATTTTTGATCTTGAATTAATTTTATGAGCAGTGTATGAAAAGTGTACTCTGGTGGCTATTGTTTAAGTACTCATACATTATTTTGATTAGACTTTTATATTAAAAGTATGAAAAACGGTAATGAAGCCTTTAACTTCTGCATTAGCAGTCCTCCAGAATGTAACAAATATAAGTATATTTTTAACTTGTAGATGCTGTAATAGTATAATATGTTGTGTAGATGTATCTTTAATATGTTACTTTGTATATTTAGTTGTCTTGAATAGAAGCCGTTGTTCACTAAGAAAGGAGAGAGAATACAGGGTGATTCAGTTTTTATTTTTGACTGGCTGACGCTCTTTCGGGCTAGTATAGAACTGACGCATTTGTAGAAAGTTCTGCAGTCTGGTAGGCTGCAGTGAGAATGCCACCCACATGAAGTCTAAATAAAGAAACTCTGTATCATGTTTCTAAATATCACATTTCTGCTCTGTTGCCAATTTTATCTGTTCAGAGGTGTGAAACAAGTTACTAGATGAGTGTCCATGTTTGACAAGGTCAAAGTAAGGGCACTATATTTTTCTTAGAATCAAAAAATGGATGAAATAACGTTTTCTTCTGTTTCATAATGGAAGAGCATTAAATCACAATTATACTGATTGAGTCATTATCTAAATCGTGATACAAACCTGGGAACTTACCATAAATCTTTGTAAAGGCATTTTGAATTGGGCTCCCTCAGGAAATAACATTTGATGCTGATGGCTTAAAAAGAATGATTATATGAAAGTAAAATGTAGGTGATGATGGTGGAGTGATAATTAACCAAAGAACATTTAAGTTATCTAATAGAATAAAACTGAAGTGTATTGGATTAATCTGTAATACTCAGTGGCCAGCTAATGTGCGACTTTCTGACTGGCTGCTAAAATAAGACATTAGAATATAATGGTTGTTTGGCCTATGTGAAATGAGTTGGTGGCTTTAAACCAGTTCCTAATGATATAAAAGTTTCTAGAGCTGTGGAGAGGTGCTTAGGTTATAAATAAAAAAATCAATGAATGATGTGTATACGATGGAATAGACTGCAGTTTGTTCATTCTAAACTGAGAGTTCTGCAGCGCTTATGGGGTAAAAGCAGCAACCTCTCACCCCTTTTTTGTCATTAAACCAAGCAGATCAGACTCTAGTACACAAAGACAACATGTCTGCTGGATAGGATGGTGCCATTTTTATGAAGGTAGTTTTCAGAGTAAAACAGCATGTTAAGATCCAATTCATTTTTGTTCAAACTAAGGGCTGGTCTAGACTCAGAATTTACATCGGCATAGCCACATCTCTCAGGGGTATGAAAAATCCACACCTCAGAGAGACGGCTAACCCTCTGTCTAGAAAGTGTTAGGTTGATGGAAGAATTCTTCTGTCAACCTAGCTAGCACCTCTTGGGGAGATTGATTATACCTACACTGATGGGAGAACCCCTCACGCCTGTGTAGGTAATATCTACACTGAAGGCGCTACAGCAGCACAAATGCAGTGCTACGACTGTGCTGCTGTGTGTAGACATACCCTAAGACAAGCAGTAGCACTGTGGATTTCTGGATGCTTTCTTAATTTATAAATACATTAAAAATGCCTGCCTATGGGTATGTTTTCGAGAATGCTTTCAAAGCTATTCTTGCTACTATTGCCAGCAAGGCAATTCCAAGATCATTTTTTGTTTCCCCCACTCATCACCTTAACACTATAATAAAATGCCTATTCAATGGTTAATGAGCCTTATCTCTACCTCCTAAACTGATTTAAAATTAGGAAATATGTTCTTAAGATGTGAAGACAGAGGACTCATACCAGATGTTGCATAGGCTTTTTTTAAGTCTGGGACTCCCAGTAATTAAATTCTTTATGCAGCCTGGGCCTTTCATTTTTTGAGTTGATCTGAACTCATGCAAAACCTCAGTGCTGAGTAACAGGTTAGGCACCTGCTTCTGTTCTCACAATTTAATTTGGCTGATTTCACTGGAGTTATTCCTGATTTACACTGGTATAAGTGAAATCAAAACCAGACCGACCCAAAGGGCTGCTACCAGAATTTTTCCAGGAACTTCAAAGTTGATGGGAGTGTAACAAGGGTGCTGAGTCAGGAGCTGACTCAATATCCTACTGTTACTCAAATTCCCCACCACTATAGATTAATTGGGACCTAATTAGAGGATCAATTAACCAGTGGTGCTATAATGAAGGGCTAATTAGAGGGGGGAGGCAACCCCAGCAGCAGGGAGTAAATAAATGGAGAGGAAGGAAGCCCTGGAGGAGGAGAGAGCTGAGAGACTGAAGGAAGGCAGAGCTGGCTGCTGTTAGCATTGCTCCCTTCCTCCAGAATGGGGGTGGGGGTGGTGGTAAGCCTGCTGGAACAGTATAAGGACACATGGTGGGGGTGAAGGAGAACTAGAATGGGTGTGGTCTACACTTAAGGTGAGAGAGGACTCTAGGGGACCACCCTGTGACAGGGAGATCAAAGGTTTTTCTTGAACAGGCTTAGCAGTTTCTTTGAACTACATCCTCTCATGCAAAGGCTGCTGTTCTCTGTAAACTCTTGCATATTTCAATGACTGACTCTAGTTAATCAATGTATGCTATGAATAAATGTGCATTCTTCTTTCCATGAAGAAACAAAGATAATTTTTCTGACTTTGCTACATTATGTATACTATTTTGCAGGCTGCTTGTTGTTAACACTCTACTGTTATGGATGTTTTGAAAATGTCTTGATATTGTAATAGTACAAAATGAAAACTAATTCAAGGCCCTTAATGTTGCTTCTCACAGCAAAAAGATTGCCCCAGAAATGTTTTGTTTTGTTTGAGAAGAAAGCTAAAGGTCAGCTTTATATGGTGGACAAGTTTCTGGAGAAACAACCCTCCACGCCGCCCCAAAAATACCCACCATAATTCTGACAGACTTGTCTACGATTTAATGTAGTGGTATTGCAGAAAAATCTTTCCTAGTTAGTTAGCGCTGTTCAGCTCATTCTCCCACTGAGGTGTGCAACCTCTGTTTGCCTCAGTGGGAGTGGCTCTGCAAATTCCTGCATGCTTATATCACTATGCAAACAAAAATATGTATTAATATTAGCAAAAGACAATGGATCATGATTTTCTATCCACTTTTCTACTTTGAAGTATGCTATTGGAAGCTGATGTTCAGATTGCTCTAGGGAACAAGAGGTAATGATTTTAAGCCATTGGTTCCTTCCAGAGTTACTCTGATTGGACACTGAGTTTCTTCTGTCTACAGTTTCATTGGGGAGCACCATAAATACTCCCACCATTTGCACGACCCCCACAGACCACCGTGATATATAAAAAGACCAGTGGGAGGTAAAGTAGACAGGGAGGTATTGAGAGTTCTGCTGGCAAAAGCTGTATTCTGAAATTGTCTGATTGGGGCACAACAAATTTTTTGAAAATTTGTGCTGTAGTTGTGTAGAAGGATGTAAAAAAGAGGGAATTCACCACCACCACCAACCCAGCATCCACAATGTCCTGAACAGAAAACCTCTTCCAGGAGGCGAACAGTTTGGGAATCTTACTGCTCTGGCCTGAAATTTGGACTCTTTTCTCTCATGGTTGGTATAAGCTTTGACAGGGGAGCTGGGTTGATTATTGGTGGAAACAGTGCGAAATGAGCAAGACATATGCTCAGGAAACCACTTCAAGGTGCTGATGATCTCCCCAGATTCATTCACCTTGGTCATGCCTCTGGGCCATATGGAGGTTAGCTTCTTAACAGAGATTAGGGAGAGGAAAGGTAGCTTGTGATGTTTCTCAGCTGGGCCTGGGCTTGTGAGGTACCTTGCTATCACTTGCCCTTAGCCTTGTCTGTACCTGCCAGGGGTCAGCTGTCCAACTCCCCTGGCTATCGGCAACACAAGCATTCCTCTCTAGGTCTTGCAGGCCCTGCTGCCTCTCGAGCGGTTAGAGATAGGCACACTCCAACCATCAAGCCATCCAAGCATCAACCTGGAATGTCTAGCCCTTGATCCATTAGATACCTGTAGTATTCACAGATTTGCTGCTTTCAAAGAAACAGC
This sequence comes from Platysternon megacephalum, assembly GCA_003942145.1. Classification (NCBI taxonomy): domain Eukaryota; kingdom Metazoa; phylum Chordata; order Testudines; family Platysternidae; genus Platysternon; species Platysternon megacephalum. The sequence goes on along the minus strand of QXTE01000036.1, from coordinate 4,880,747 downwards.
ACAGCCCAGTTTACCAGTCAGACCTTAGGTCAGCTCTCTGCTCAACACACAGCACTTAGATATGTTTATATTGAAATCAAGTATAAGTTTATGTAACAGAGTGTAGAGATTTAAGTAATAGCAAGTTAGAAGTATTGCAAACACATGGTTATATATAAAATAATAACACACATTCAAGAACCTAGTCTTAATTAATTAGATACTCTTATGTCTTGTAGAGTATGGCTCAACCAAAGTCCTCATAGTATTTCACAGTCAGGCTTTGCTGTGATTCCCCCTTTCATGAAACAGACATGCTGTCAGCTTGTCTCCTAGGTGAAGGACCCAATGTGTTCTTTTGCCTCCCAAGATATACAAGTCCTATCCTTTTGTCTTTATTCATAAACAGGATACCCCTCTGCTGCTTTGTTTCTTCCTTTAGATTTTCTGTTGTAGATTTTGCAGCCTTTCAACTGGCACCTGGTTTAGTATGCAAATAGGCCTCCATTGTGAGGCAGACAATACACAAATGGCCAGATAGGGAGATAAGTGTCTGTTATCTGCTCCCTGAAAGGGACCTGTCAGAGACATGTCACCTCCTCGTGACCTGCCTTAACTCCCAAGACCTTAAGAATGTAATTTTCAGTATAGATACATAACTTAAATATTCTCTGTACATACATTTTTCAATGATTATGATGAAAAGTGGACTACTGTGTCTTGGTAGAGACCTTACACGTCACTCTTTGATGAACTATTATGCATATATCTGACCCAGGAAATCCCTATAAGACCCTGTGCAACCCCTGTACCCTCTACCAGTTGGTACCAACAGGTGTCTGGGTCTTACAGCTGTGAGCTAAGGTATTGGATAACATGTACCTTCTCCCCTGCACCCTGCTATCTCTTCTCTGCAGAATTTGGGCTATTTAGTACCTTTCTTGTCATATGAGTGGATGGGAATAGGGTCTTTAGTACTGACGGTTGGACAGAAAATGGGGGTCATCACTTAAGACCACAAAGGATTTTTTGCTCCAAACTCATGGGTAATTCAAATTCAGTGAAACCGAATTCTTTCCACCATTTATTTTCCTATCCTAATGGAGCTTGCCATGACTGATATAATATTTTAAAACTCAAATGTAATTGATTTGTTTTTCCTTCTGTTTAGATCATATTTTGCACTTTGAATACTCACAAAATTGATATGGACAACCTCTTAGGAGGGCAGATTGGTCTTGAAGATTTCATATTTGCCCACTTAAAGGGACCAAAAAAAGAAGTGGATGTTCTTAAATCTGAGGATTCTCTCGGGCTTACCATTACAGACAATGGAACGGGCTATGCCTTCATAAAGGTAAATTTTAACAGAATCTTTTATATCTAATGCTCTAAGTTTTATTGTTTGAAGTAATCCTCTAGAACTGGAGCCCTTTTGACGACTGAACATTCACCACAATTAAAGAAAAGCAGCCGTCAATCCTGTGTTGAGAGAGCCCTTAGTTTTTTGGTTATTGCTCTATTTCTAACCTTTTCACTACTTTCTTAAGTTCTTGAAAAGGTGATGATAGAGCAGCTGCTTACTCATGTGACAATGAGGTTATCCTAAATTTCTGTCACTCTTAAAGCCTGTCCACAGCACACATAGTCCCCTTCCACTGCATGAAGCTAGGCTTCATTGCACTGTCCCTCTTTATCCTGCCTCTGCAATTATTCTACATGCATTAGCAAAGTTAATTGGAGTGCAACTGGGAAGGGTGAAGAGTGGAAGATTGTCTAGAGAGAGATTTTTTTTGATCACTGGCTGTTCGGTTCAGAGCCTACAATGCATTTTGTAAAATGCCCTGAATTTAGGAATACGAACACTGAATTCTCAACAAAACTTTGAATTTCCTAGTATCAACACTTTGCTCTTTTGGATGTACATTGACAGATTTTTTCCCCCCAAAAATGTCTTAAGAAGGATGTTTTAAAGTTCCTCTCTTCCAGCACTCCTGGGAATGATACTCCCCTCTCTGCTTGGCTGGTAGCATGTGGAGAGAGAAGTGCCAATCACAGGGATTACTGCAGGCTGGGGGCAGATTGGAAAAAAAAAAAAAAAGTGATAGTATTCTCCCATGCTCCTCCAACTCTCTAAGGGCATGGCTACACTTGAAACTTCAAAGCGCTGCTGTGGGAGCGCTCCCGCGGCAGCGCTTTGAAGTGCGAGTGTGGTCGCGGCTCCAGCGCTGGGAGAGAGTTCTCCCAGCGCTGCAGGTACTCCACCTCCACAAGGGGATTAACTTACAGCGCTGGGAGCGCGTCTCCCAGCGCTGGGGCACTGTTTACACTGGCGCTTTACAGCGCTGTAACTTGCTGCGCTCAGGGGGGTGTTTTTTCACACCCCTGAACGAGAAAGTTGCAGCGCTGTAAAGTGCCAGTGTAGCCAAGCCCTAAATCTTGCTTGTTCATGTCATAAAAATGAGCTGCCATTCACAGTAGATTGTGTAGATCTTCATAATACACCAACACCTTGTCTACACGCAAAAACTGTACCACTTTAACTGTACCAGTATAGTTAAAGCAGCAGAACTCCCTTAGTTGTGTGCAGTTATACTGGTATGAATGTGCTTATATCAGGGTGTGTCTATACTTAAAACACTGCATTGGCACAGCTGCACTGCTGTAGTGCTTTAATGAAGATGCCCTACACCGACAGGAGAGAGCTCTCCTGTCAGTGTAGTTAATCCACATCCCTGAGAAGTGGGGTAGCTACATCAGTGGGAGAAGCTCTCCTGTTGACATAGCACTGTCTACATGGGGGGGATGGGGTGGTGGTGTTAAATCGGTATAACTATGTTGCTCAGCGGTGCGGATTTTTCACAGCCCTGAGTGATGTAGTTATATCAATATAGGTCTGGAATGTAGACCGGACCTCAGTATAGCTTATTTCTGTATGCTAGGGATTGTACAGGTATAAGTATATCAGTCAAAATCACATCCCTGACTGACATAGTTATACTGGAACAAAAACTGCATGTACACCACACCTTACACCTCAGCTTTCTCTTGTTCTTTGAAAAGCACCAAAATGGCTAACAATGCTGACATTTAAAATGTCAAAAGCTGATTATACTTCAGAGTTTAACACCCTATTGAGCTGAATGGTAGTAATTTTCACTTGACACAGCTATTGTTTCAGGCTGTCTGCAGACTCAGGCAGACACTACTGCATCATTTCCCTTCATCTCACATTTGGAAGGTTTTCTTTGCAGCCTTGACAGCTAGATACTTATTTAAACAAAATTACAGTTTATATTCTGGAACTAAAGATAGCAGTCACCATAGAAAGGTGCAGTCTCACCAAACTGTTGCATATTGGCCTACTCTGGGACCTGGTTTTAGGAGGAGAGGATCCTCTGGTATTGGAAGAATATGAGCAGTGCTTGCAACACTATAAACCCAAGGAAACTGTCCTGGGTTCAATTCACTTCTAAAAAGTTATTTTTATGGCTGTCAAGTGATTAAAAAAATTAATCGCACTGTTAATAATAGAATACCATTTATTTAAACATTTTGGATGTTTTCTACATTTTCAAATATATTGATTTCAATTACAACACAGAATACAGAGTGTACAGTGCTCACTTTATATTTATTTTTGATTACAAGTATTTGCACTGTAAAAAAACAAAAGAAATAGTATTTTTCAATTCACCTAATACAAGTGATGTAGTACAATCTCTTTATCATTAAAGTTGAACTTACAAATGTAGAATTATGTACATAAGAACGGTCATACTGGGTCAGAACAAAGGTCCATCTAGCCCAATATCCTGTCTTCCAACAGTGGCCAATGCCAGGTGCCCCAGAGGGAATGAACAGAACAGGTAATCATCAAGTGATCCATTCCCTGTCTTCTATTCCCAGCTTTTGCCAAACAGAGGCTAGGGACCAGGGGTGGCTCCAGGCACCAGCACACCAAGCGCGTGCCTGGGGCGGCAAGCCGCGGGGGGCGGCCTGCCGGTCGCCGTGAGGGCGGCAGTCAGGCTGCCTTCGGCGGCATGCCTGCAGGAGGTCCACCGGTCCCGCGGTTTTGGTGGTAATTCGGCGGCGGGTACGCCGAAGGTGCAGGACTGGCGGACCTCCCGCAGGCATGCTGCCGAATCCGTGTTACCAGTGGACCTCCTGCAGGCATGCCGCCGAAGGCCTCCTGACTGCCGTGCTTGGGGTGGCAAAATACATAGAGCCGCCACTGCTAGGGACACCATCCCTGTCCATCCTGGCTAATAGCCATTGATGGACCTATCCTTCATGATTTTATCTAGTTCTCTTTTAAACCCTGTTATAGTCTTGGCCTTCATAACTGCCTCTGGCAAAGAGTTCCACAGGTTGACTGTGCATTGTGTGAAGAAATACTTCCTTTTGTTTGGTTTAAATCTGCTGCCTATTAATTTCATTTGGAGACCCCTAGCTCTTGTGTTATGAGAAGGAGTAAATAACACTTCCTTATTTACTTTCTCCACACCAGTCATAATTTTATAGACCTCTATCATATTCCCCCCTTAGTCGTCTCTTTTCCAAGCTGAAAAGTCCTAGTTTTATTAATCTCTCCTCATACGGAAGCCGTTCCATACCCCTAATCATTTTTGTAAAACTTCAGAGCCTGCAAGTCCACTCAGTCCTACTTCTTGTTCAGCTAATTGCCCAGACAAACAAATTTGTTTACATTTGCAGGAGATAATGCTTGCCCACTTCTTGTTTACAATGTCATCTGAAAGTGAGAACAAGCGTTCTCATGGCACTATTGTAGCCGGCATCACAAGATATTTACAACCCAGATGCGCTAAAGATTCATATGTCCCTTCATGCTTCAACCACCATTCCAGGGGACATGCGTCTATGCTGATGAGGGGCTCTGCTCGATAACCATCCAAAGCAGTGCGGACCGACGTGTGTTCATTTTCATTATCTGAGTCAGATGCCACCAGCAAAAGCTTGATTTTCTTTTTTAGTGGTTCGGGTTCTGTAGGTTTCGTATCAGAGTATTGCTCTTTTAAGACTTCTGAAAGCATGCTCCACACCTCATCCCTCTCAGATTTTGGAAGGCACTTCAGATTCTTAAGCCTTGGGTCGAGTGTTGTATCTATCCTTAGAAATCTCACATTGGTACTTCCTTTGCGTTTTGTGAAATCTGCAGTGAAAGTGTTCTTAAAATGAACAACATGTGCTGGGTCATCATCCGAGACTGCAATAACTTGAAATATATGGCAGAATGCGGGTAAAACAGAACAGGGGACATACAATTCTTCCCCAAGTTGTTCAGTCACAAATTTAATTAATACATTATTTTTTTAACGAGTATGGAAGCATGTCCTCTGGAATGGTGGCCAAAGCATGAAGGGGCATACAAATGTTTAGCATATCTGGCACGTAAATACCTTGCAATGCCAACTACAAAAGTGCCATGCAAATTCCTGTTCTCACTTTCTGGTGACATTGTAAATAAGAAGAGGGCAGCATTATCTGCTGTAAATGTAAATAAGCTAGTTTGTCTTAACGATTGGCTGAACAAGAAGTAGGATTGAGTGGACTTGTAGGCTCTGAAGTTTTACATTGTTTTGTTTTGAGTGCAGTTATGTAACAAAAACAAATCTACATCTGTAAGTTGCACTTTCATGACAAAGAGATTGCACTACAGTACTTGTATGAGGTGAATTGAAAAATACTATTTCTGTTTGTAATTTTTACAGTGCAAATATTTGTAATAAAAATATACACTTTGATTTCAGTTACAACACAGAATATAGTATATATGAAAATGTAGAAGAACATCAAAAATATTTAATACATTTCAATTGGTATTCTATTGTTTAACACTGCAATTAAAACTTCGATTAATAGCGATTAATTTTTTTGAGTTAATCGTATCCGTTAACTGCGATTAATCGACAGCCCTAGTTATTTTTATTTATTAAGATTGGTTGGCACAATAAGACAGGGACAGAAAGCCCAAGGGGAAGGGAGAACTAATCTGAAAGCCACTTAGATTAGGGATAAACTTAGTGGTAGAAATAAAGGAAGCTTTCTCTAAAATAGGATGCTCAACATCTGGCCTGTACATTCACTGTCTGGAACTGTCACACTGGAGGAACTGGGACGTAAACAGAATTAATAGATTAATAAATATTAAGACCAGAGTTGTCAAACTGGCTCCCAATCACCCACTACCTCATGCTTAAATGTAACATCACCTTCAAAACCCCACTCCAGCCCAGATAACTAATCTCATTTTGTATAGTCTCGCCCTTTGTTCTTTCACAGGTCCTTCTGTCACTTTTATCATCAAGTCTTACCTTGTTACCCCATGCGTATGGAATGCCCTCTCAATCTCCTATGCACCCATCCCCACATCTCATCATCTAAATATTTTCTAAACATCCTCTTCCACTGTGAACCCCACAAACATAAACAAAATGAATAATAAAAACATTTAACTTATTTGAAAATAGTAATAAAACTATTCTGGGCCTCCGCTGTATCTCCTCTTTCTTTTAGACTGTCTCTGTCCTTGGGATTTTTGACAAATATTTTCCACCGTTGCTAGCACCTGTTCAGCTCCACCTGTGGCAACAAAAGTGGGGCCCCTAGAATCATAGAATATCAGGGTTGGAAGGGACCTCAGGAGCTCATCTAGTCCAACCCCCTAGTGTAGATAACACTTCTGTGGCTGCCAGTGTTTTTAATACCATGTCATCTAATCAGTATAATAATAACAATCCCTGAGAAAATTTTAAAATGGAGTCAGCCATGTAAGCAGAAGATTAATGATTTGGTCAATAATGGAGAAAGTGGATAGGTGGAGAGACAAATCTCCAAAAGGCAAAAGCTGTATCTTTCAGTACACTTTGTTCCCAGTCAGATAGAAAGCTTTAGTGACAGTTTCATTACAAAGTAGAGACCTAGTTGAATAAAGAGCTGTATTTAGGGGAATAACTTTTGTCATTAGAGCTTTTCCTTTCATTTTAACTGATTTAGTATTCCATTAGAAATTAATGAGCTCTGTTGTACTAGGTAATCTGTTGATAGTTATAATCACTTCCTGCTTGTAACTACTGACTGCTCTGTGTTTAAAAGGGTAAGTTTCTAAAGTAGTTGATAGCATGGTCAGATTTTATGGGTGAAGTTGAAAACAGTGGTTCTTTTGTTTTAAGATCTAATGTTCTGCTTTATAATAAAAGCATTAATTTAAATTCAGTATTATCATGTCACTTTTGCAAAGCTGTATTCAACAGTCTGTCACTAATTCTATTATAAAGTGCTGTTTTTAAGAGATTTATAGCTAAATGGGAAGATATATTCTGGAGTGAAACTAATCATCCATGAGTTATCACTTGGGGAAGAGGACTTTTTGTAGATGCTAAGGAGTACGTTGTTATAGTATGATGTATGAAGTTATAGGTGTGAAAAACTGATTATCATAAACTGGAACAGTGTAATTAATTCCCTGTGTACTGCATTGAAAATGCATGACTTACCCTTTAAAATGGACAGTAAACCATTTGAAAATTAAGCATTGGATCCCAGTGGCTGTGTCTAGCATAGCCCTGCTTTCTTTTGACAGTTCACCAGAAAGTTGTTATAATTAGCCTGGAATACAAAAGTTAGTTTGAAGTACCACATACATGTTTCCAGTCAAGGCCACTTAATTTGGACCCTGATAATAAGAACACCTGCTTAAGTAAAGAAACTAAGTGGGGATTGAATTTAATGAGATTTCACTGCTGTTTGCTAGATACACCTTGCACTTTATAACAGGAATGTGTGTTGCAGCATTTTGGGCCTGTTTCCTTATGTGTAAAACACGCCCTCCTTCCACCCCCACTCCCCAACCAAGTCTTCTATTTGGCTTTAATCTAGATTTAAAAATGATTTGTGCTATAAGAGTTAAACTCTGTAGGAAGTTTAAAATTGCCACATGTCTTACAGATCACCATATACTACCAGGCTTCCCACTGTCTTGCTCAGACACAGGCACACACAAACTGGAAGCAGGCTTTTAAGACAGTTATGCTCCTAGCAGTTGCTCCAGTTCAGATATTTTTGTGGGGGGAAAATTTCAGTCCCTGTCCTCCCTGGCAGGGACCCCATTCCTGTTTATCCCCCTTCCTTCCCACCCTAGCAGGGACCCTGAGTCTGCCTCGGCTGAGGAGTCTCCCCTCTCCACCCACACAATGCATGAGTTGAGTTCTCGGCAGATCCTCCTGTACTTCACTGGGGCAGACTCCACGTGCACCAGGTCTCAACACCCTTTAGCCGAGTCGCCCTTTTGTCTGGATGGAGGGGCAGCTGGGCCAAATTTGAGTCGTGTTGCAACCCCGTGCGCCAGGTCACAATGCCACTTGTTGAAATTTGTCTCAGCTGACACTCCATCTGTATGGTCAAGCGTCTGGGTCAAATTTCAGTGGCATTTCAACCACATAGCCCAAGTGATTAGAATATCAGGGTTGGAAGGGACCTCAGGAGGTCATCTAGTCCAATCCCCAGACAGATTTTTGCCCCAGATCACTAAATGGCCCCCTCAAGGATTGCAATCACAACCATGGGTTTAGCAGGCCAATGCTCAAACCACTGAGCTATACCTCCTCTGGACTGCTCTGACGGCAGCCATACTGATTTAGTATGGGACCACTGCTTATAAGTGGCTCCCGGTTCCATGAAAACCTTGGGGGAGGAAAATTGCCCCTCATTGGCACCACTGGCTGCTAGGGTAGGTGTTAAAATAGTAGACCATGATATTTTATTTCCTATGTCGTCTTGTAAGCTGGATGAATGGATTTATTGAAAATAAACTCAGTTCTCACTGAAATACACCTCTACCCCAATATAACGCTGTCCTCGGGAGCCAAAAAATCTTACTGCGTTATAGGTGAAACCGCGTTATATCGAACGTGCTTTGATCCGCCCGAGTGCATAGCCCCGCCCCCTCCCCCCGAGTGCTGCTTTACCACGTTATAGCCGAATTCATGTTATATCGGGTCGCGTTATATCTGGGTAGAGGTGTAGTATGTATTTCAGGAGAGGATTGGAATAAAATTCCTATCTCACCCTAACTACTCAGGATAATAAGTTGTATTATTATGTTATAGTTTCTCCATCGAAGTAAGGGAATGAAAGATGGGATTCATGCATAGAAAAACTAATACTACAACATTTTTAATTCATATATGAAATTTGAATTATAAGTCCTAAATTTATAAATTCTGCCCCTAAAATGCTCTAATAATGCAAATGCTAGACATCTTTACATGCTTTGGTATTTTCTATCTTCTATAATTCATTCACCATAAGATTAAAAAAATACTAACTTCTGTTATAAAAGACATTTTATAAATTGTAGATGATTTGTTTTCCGTGAGATGTCCCATTAAGAACATTGATTTCATAACTTCATTGTTATCTCAGTGGAAATACTGTAATGTGTGTCTGTGAGGTGCACGGGAAGTGTGGGAACATATGGTGTTCTGAGAGATGTGTGGCAATTTTAAACATATTGTTTATAGTACAAAACCTTTTAATAATCCAACATCTACTTAAAGTTCAGCTTCATTTCTAAAGCAGATTTCAAAATGCATTTTGTGCCACATCTAAATGCGATTTTATATTAAATGCATATTAAATATTTTTGAATGCTTGTCAAGGCATGGTACATGAGAACCTCCTGTTCTGAATTCACTGTTGGAATAATAGGTGCAACTACGTTGATATAATTAGAGTTTCACTCATCTGTAGCAATAGTGAAACAGGTGGCACCTAATTGTTTTTTCACAATTTTGTTTCTAACTAATATAAATGCTTTTTTTATCTGACAGCGTATTAAAGAAGACAGCCTTATCGACCAAATCAAAGTGATATGCGTGGGTGATCATATAGAATCTATAAATGGAAAAGATTTGGTGGGTTGTCGTCATTATGAAGTTGCCAACCTTTTAAAAGGACTGGAGAAGGGTCAGACATTTAAACTAACATTGATAGAGCCTATGAAAGCATTTGGTGAGTGACATGCATACTGTCCACCCCTTGTAACTGGAAATTGAAATACCAGGCCTGCATTGTTTTGTTGTTTGTTTTTCAAACACAGTGAAATTTATCCTAGGTAACCTAGTTGCCTAGAGGAGTTGAGGTGTTTTGTTTTTAAACTATAGGAAAACAAAGTTGAACTGGAAACCTTGAGGGTACTTTAAGATGTTAAGACACTACCTATGGGAGGTGGTCTTTTGCTCAAGTTTCACTAACTATAGTTCAGTTTCATTTGACTTGTGAGCTATATTCATTTTCAGTTTTTATTTTCTTGCAAATTTCCTTGGAATTTATCAGTGTTTATTACAATGGGTGAAAATCAGTGCAAAAAATTGACTTGACAGTTTTCTAGGTAAATATCAGGGTTACTACTGAGGGAAAGAAGAACAGAAAAATATGCAACAAATAAAGAAAAGTAAGAGTATTGAAAATAAAGGCAGTTTAATGCTGTGGTTTATTTAATGAACTGTACCTTAACACAGGCACACACGTATACATGTGCATAACTTCCTCTGCATTGCCTAATTTTAATTGACAGCCTCGTATTTACACTTATGCTAATTTATTATTAACATAAACACATCTACCTAATGTATTGGATTTTCTTAACATAACCAGTATTTTCACATATTTGGTCTAAAATTCAGGTGAAAATTGTTTTTGTAAAACCCAGGATTTTTGGGGTAAAAATTAGTAAAAAACCAAAAACAAAGAATCTTTTCTATGTTTCATGTACAGTAATGGGTTTGAACAAGACGCAGCTGTAGTCTAGTGCTCTGTGTACATGTAGCGAGTGACTTTCTCTTGTGCCCCAGAGTGACCCTAAACTTAATCAAGTCAATGCATGGATCTCTGAGGCTATTTTTATTCCTTGATCTTCTTGAAAATGGAAGTCATAGAATCATAGGACTGGAAGGGACCTTGAGAGGTCATCTAGTCCAGTCCCCTGCACTCATGGCAGGACTAAGTATTATCTAGACCATCCCTGACAGGTGTTTGTCTAACCTGCTCTTAAAAATCTCCAATGATGGAGATTCCACAGCCTCCCTAGTAGGGTTGCCAACTTTCTAATCAACACAAAACCAAATATCCCTGCCTGCCCCCTTCCCCACCCTGTCCCCAAGGCCACGTCCCTGCTCACTCCATCCCCCCCTCGCTCCATTGCTCACTCTCCCCCACCCTCACTCACTCAACCAGGCAGGGGGTTGGGGTGCGGCGTGTGTGTGAAGACTCTGGCTGGGGGTGCAGGCTCTGTGATGGGGATGAGGGGCTTGGGGTGCAGGAGAGGGATCAGGTTGGGGCAGAGGGTTGGTGTGCGGGGGGGGTGGATATGGGCTGGGGGTACGGGCTCTAGGTGGGGCCAGAAATGAGGGATTCAGGGTGCGGGAAAGGGCTCTGGGCTGGGTCAGGGGGTTGGGGTACTGAGGGGGTGAGGACTCCAGCTGAGGGTGCAGGCTCTGGGGTGAGGCTGGGGATGAAGGGTTTGAGGTGCAGGAGGGGGCTCTGGCCTGGGGCCAAGGCTTTTGGAGTGCAGGAGGGGGTGTGGACTCTGGCTGGGAGTGTGGGCTCTGGGGTGGGGCCTTGGATGAGGGGTTTGGAGTGCGGGGGGGGGCCCTCAGGGCTGGGGAAGGGTGTTGGGGTGTTGGAGGGGTGTGGGGTGCAGGATCCGGGAGGGAGTTTGGGTGCGGGAGGGGACTCTGGACTGGGGCAGGGGGTTGGGGTATGGAAGGGGGTTCGGGGTTCGGAGTGCGGGGTCCAATCACCACCCAGGTCCAATCACCACCAACCTTCTTGGTGAAAACCGAAACAAAGAAGTCATTAAACACCCCTGCCATTTCCACATTTTCTGTTATTGTTTTTTTCCCCTCATTGAGTAACGGGCCTACCTTGTCCTTGGTCTTCCTTTTGCTTTTAATGTATTTGTAGAATGTTTTCTTGTTATCCTTTGTCTCTAGCTAGTTTGATCTCGTTTTGTGCCTTCGCCTTTCTAATTTTCCCCCTACATACTTGTGTTGTTATTCATCCTTTGTAATTTGACCTAGTTTCCACTTTTGTAGGACTTTTTTTTAATTTTTAGATCATTGAAGATCTCCTGGTTAAGCCGGGGTGGTCTCTTGCCATACTTCGTATCTTTCCTATGCAGTGGGATAGTTTGCTCTTTGCCCTTAATAATGTCTCTTTGAAAAACTGCCAACTGTCTTCAATTGTTTTTCCTCTTAGACTTGCTTCCTATGGGATCTTACCTACCAACTCCATGAGTGTGCTAAAGTCTGCTTTCTTGAAATTCATTGTCTTTATTTTGCTGTTCTCCCTCCTACTATTCCTTAGAATCATGAATCTACCATTTCATGATCAGTTTCACCCAAGCTGCCTTCCACTTTCAAATTCTCAACCAGTTCCTCCCTATTTGTCAGAATCAAATCTAGAACAGCATCTCCCCTAGTAGCTTTCTCCATCTTCTGAAAGAAAAAATGGTCTCCAATACAGTCCAAGAACTTGTTGGATAATCTGTGCTCTGCTGTGTTATTTTCCTGACAGATATCTGAATAGTTGAAGTCCCCCAACACCACCAAGTCCTGTGCTTTGGATGATTTTGTTAGTTGATTTGTTAGTTCTTCTTCCTGGTTTGGTGATCTGTAATAGACCCCTACCATGACATCACCCTTGTTTTTTACCCCTTTTATTCTTACCCAGCGACTTTCAACAAGTCTGTGTCCTATTTCCATCTTAACCTCCGTCCAAGTATATACATTTTTTATATATAAGGCAACACCTCCTCCCTTTTTTCCCTGCCTGTCCTTCCTGAGCAAGCTGTACCCTTCTATACCATAATGCTTCTTGCATTCAGCTCCTCTGAGCATTGTACCTGGAATGGTGAGTGCTTTCTGAAGTTTGTCAGCAGTGCAGACCACCGTAGGCTGGATCACGTTGGTCCCATTAGGTGCTTGCCCCCAAACTCATCATCCTGCCCCTCCGCCCACACACACTTACATGCAGAATGGGTAGCGGGGTTGTTTTACAGAACACACTGATGGTATCTACACAGAGACTTGTGATTCTTGCACTGGCTCAGGACTCCCCCCATTACCCTTCCAGGTCCTTGGCAATGCAATATGGTTGAGCTGTCTGTCATGGTTTCCATACTAACAGCCTCTGAGCCTATTTAAAAGGGGTAGGGTTCCACAATGTATATATTTTCTACAGAAAAGATAATAGAGGCAGAGACTGAGATTCTCTAGTGTACCTGTTTACTTTGCTCTGCCTGTGCCCTGCTACCTCTCTGTGTGCATCCCTCACCCCATGGCAAGCATCTGTGGGATGTGAGGAAAGCATGTGACAATGCGTCAGAGGCTATTAACCAATCTCTGCCCATGCAAGGAGGGAGCAGTGGCTCTTTATGAGAGAATTATTTATATCACTAATCATCTGTGTATTATTTTTTAACAAGCCATTGAAAATTAAACAGTATACATGTAGCTGAACATTTCAAAATAGAAAAAAAAATTCTAGTTTTTATTTCCATCATTTTATTCAAGATTTTCCCATAAACTTTTCTATACAATATTTTTCCATTATAGTAAATCATTCAAAATAAAATGTTGTTAAATCATTGATAACCATTGGCATATGCACCCCAAACTCTGGGTTCTCCACCACTACCTCCGATTTCAGCAGCAAGTTGAAATATTTGTTTTCCAAGTCATTGTAATCTGTGACCAATCTAGGAAGACTGTAATGCACCAGTGTGGACACTTGGTGTCAGAATAACTGCAGTAATTAGACAGAACGAAAGAAACTGGAAGTGTGTTTTTTATGCTTGGTGCTATAGAATGGTAAGAGAGGTGCGGGAGTTACCTGGTACCTCTTAAAAATGTATATATTTAACAAATATATATTTGTTTATATTGCACATATGTACTTAATAGTGATGCTAAGAATATAGAACATGTTGCAAATGGCAACATGGAAACAGTTGATTTTGATATAATTTGATATTCAAAATAATTAGTGCAATAGGGATGAGAAAAATCTTCTAGGATACTTCTTCTTGCTCTAGACATGGGGATACTAGCAGATGTTGTTACTTGGAGAGGGCACACTTTCCCCTCCTCCTCTCAATACGTAAAAATGTTGTGTGTCCTATATAGATAATGTGTTTCTTTGAATGATTGTATTAGGAAATTGGTTTATGGAGGATTTTGAGGAGATATAAACTGCAAATGGAATTATATTCACCACTGCCCATTTGTTACTATTTTCTTAAAAAAAAACAAAAAACATATACCTCCAGTATGTAGAAGAAATTGTGTCAACATAGCCTGAGTTCTTACCACGTGGGGCTAGCCTGGAACTTTAGGCATATCCCGGAGCAAGGGGCAGTGTTTAAGCTGCAACACTCCAAGCATAGCTGCAGAAGGCATGGTGACTGGGAGTCACACCTCTGTGTCTTGCCTGCTTACTCCTTACTCCCAGGGGATGAAGGAAGAATAATAATTTACTAGCTGCACCTCCTCTTCCCCCACAAACACACACACCCTGGCTCAGTTATTCTGGCTAGTGATGGACCCAAAAGGTTTGCTCATTTTCCCACCACTGTGCCCCCATTCCCCATCCAGGAGTGCTGCTCAGGAGAAGCAGTAAGCTATAGGCAAACGGGTAGCCTGAATAAGAAAGGGGTTCTTGCTCTCCCTTGGGTAGGCATGTGGTCTGAGTCACAAGCTAGCCCTCTATGAAATGTTTTGGCATCAACAGAAGCTACTTGGAGGAAGTATAGCACAATTTTTAAAATTTGAATAGGGATAGAATTAATAAAGGTCCTGTTCTGGCCAGTATAACTTTACAGGAAGTCTGGCCAAAATGTTGGCCGCCTGTTGCAAATCTACAATAGCAACTATATATGTCAAATCATGAGTAAAGATACTACTGGTGGTAGAGATAATGTAAGTGTATCCTTCATCAGGAATGAGAATTTGAAATGTTTCTTGTTTAACTTCCCCCTTGTTACTGCACCATGAGCACAAAAACTATACAGAGGGTTAAACAAATGTGAGTAATAGAGACTGTACAGCATCTTTTTATTAAAATAAGATAAAGTAAAATTAGTGTTTTGAAAAGTGAATTTTAAATTTGAAAAGAAGTAGAAATTCTCCTCACATAATCTGACTCTATAGACTAATAAAGCAACCAGCTGGAACCATCTGAATAAAATGAATGTAAAATACTAAAGATTCATCTTTTTAAAAGCAAGATTATTAAGAAAATGTCATGGACAGGGAATTCTTTTGAGGGGTAATTCTGGAAGGATAATCAATTTTAAAGGCTTTAGACTACTAAATTCCTGGGTACTAAGACTCTACTTTTGCATTTGGAATTATATTTTAATTATATTACAGAATTGGGGGAGGGGGTTGTAAGAAGTTGTATTTTTCCACTCTAATTCCTCATATAACACAGTACATGATTAATAGTGCTAAAGTGAATAATGCATCTCTTTAGGAACACTGGTCACTAATTTTATGAAGCAGTTTTGAAGAGAATATGCAAATAGGCTGTTTTTCTTAAAATTGATAACCAAGTTGTTGTTGTTTCCCTATGCATGAGCATATAATAGCATGGATGAAAAGTCAGGCATAAAGTGACAGTGTAAAGCTCCCCATGGAAAGAATTAAAGTAATGCAGCTTATTAATGTAATACAAGACTTTAAAAAAAATTCTGTAAAGAGTAAAATACATTTTGGATTACTTTCTAGATAGAGACCAATGCTTTTTTTACTATATCTTGTTATATTTTATTAGCTCAGTCATATGCTGAAATAATTTATCTTGAAACAGAGAGACAGATTTTTAATAACTGAAGAAAGGATTTCTTAGTAATAAGTGTGTGACCGGGGTCCTAGTGGGGGCCAGCTATGGTCACTCAACTAGGGTGAACTGCAAAGAATGGTTTAGACAATCCCCATAAAGCTGGTGGATATTCCAATACCTAGATTTACCAAGCCAGCATACAACAGCTTCTTTATTACCTTACTGATTACTCAGAAGTCCAAACAACACAGTTCCCTTAAAGTGATCCAGCCTTGGGCCTCCATACAGGTACCCACATCAAATATGATGAAAAATTTTGTAAATCTTATTTCATCATATAAAAGAAAAAGGATCGGACACATTACCTCCCAGGTTAACGAATGTTTCAGATCTTACCCAAATACATGCTACAGCCAATTCTTATTAACTAAAATCTAAAGGGTTATAAAAAGAAAGAAAGAAAGAAAGAAAGAAAGGTGAGAGTTAAAATTGGTTAAAGGAATCAATTACATACAGTAATGGCAAAGTTCTTGGTTTAGGCTTACAGCAGTAATGGAATAAACTGGCTTAAGTCAAGTCTCTGGAGTACATCCACAGCTTGGATGGGTCATTCAGTCCATTGTTCAGAGCTTCAGTTTGTAGCAAAGTTCCTCCAGAGGTAAGAAGCAGGATTGAAGACCAAATGGAGAAGATGCAGCTGCTTTTTATAGTCTTTTGCCATGCAGCCTGTACTTCCTTTGTTTCAAACACAAGCTGCCCAGCACATTAGAGTTCTGTTCATGGGCATGTCCCTGCATGCCTTGCTGAGTCATAAGGTGTATCTGCCTTCTCTCAATGGGTCAGTTGTATAGCTGATGGTCCTTAATGGGTCATCAAGCAGGCTAGGCAGTGCTAATGCCAAACTGTCTGGGGGTGTCACCCAGAAGCATAGCACAAGTTTGAAATACAAACATACGTACATATCTATAACTCATAATACAAAGGTGATACAAACATATAAACAAGATTATCACATCTGGCAAATTATAACATTTTTTGCAGATATCTTACATGGCATATCTGGCTGATTACTTCGTGGGTGTTACCCCAGGAGCAAACATTTGAAATCCAGGTATAGAGCCAATACTTACAACTGCAAATACAAAAATGATACATGCATACAGATAGCTTAATCATAACCAGCAAATCATAACCTTTTCATAGACATCTTACTCAACAACCTCTGTACAATATTTGCTGCAAATATATAACAATGGTTGCAACAATTATCTATATGGTCATATTTTAACCAGATAACGTCACAAAGCGTTATCTGGAAATTGTGTAGTCTGATGCATCAACATTTATTCAGAATGTTTTTGTAAAATTATTTCTACAGTAATTAAAAAAATTAAAATTCACTGTTTGTTCTGGATAGTTCAATCTCATTTGAAACAGTCATTTAATATTTTACAATGTGTAATATAAAGTTAGTGAATAGATTTGGTGCTCATGAAAGGTTCAGTGTGACAATTCTATATGCAGTTCAGACCTGTCAAACCCTTGCTATTCATTTCATTTAAATAGATTATGAGTTGTGGAAAAATTTGTAGTATGCATAAATGAGGACTAGGAGTCAGAGTACCATTTTTACTTGTGACCTGAATGCTGTACTTAAGTTTCCAGAAGCAAAAGGCTAGTGTAAGCCCACACTGCCACCTACTCTCAATATACAGTATTTATTTTGTCACCCAAAAAGCTACTGTATCTTCTCCTAATTTGGATTTCTAGCTAGTTCATAAACAGTGTTTTTCTGTTTTATTTTGTCATAAATATAGTATATGTGCAGCATTATAATAATAATAATTGGAGATATACCAATCTCCTAGAACTGGAAGGGACCTTGAAAGGTCATCAAGTCCAGCCCCCTGCCTTCACTAGCAGGACCAATTTTTGCCCCAGATCCCTAAGTGGCCCCCTCAAGGATTGAACTCACAACCCTGGGTTTAGCAGGCCAATGCTCAAACCACTGAGCTATCCCTCCCCCCCCATTGAGCTAAGTACGGTACTGTACCTGTAATGAACTAATTTAACACATACAGAACTAATGCTTTGTGTATATATACTGTATCATATTTTAGATGTGTGTGTGTGTATGTATAGATATTCCCAAACAAAGAACCTTCATTAACTCAGAGGTAAGATTTGTCAAGTACATTTTCTTATAATGTAAACATTTAAAAAGCAAAGCTAAGGTAACATTCACACCTGAAACAGTATCAGTCTATAAAGCATTAGTCTGCTACAATCATGGCACAGCTGCTTCAGTCTTGCAGCTGATAGCACATGGACAGACTGCAAGTGACTCTTAATTAACAGCTTAAAACAGACTCCACATGAATCAGGAATAAAACAGAAGAACAACAAGACAGTGATAATGGGCCACAGTTTGGCAGTTCTGAATTTTAAGCTTTTGGGATACTTTTTCAGCATATTCCCCTAGCTCCCACGAAACAAAGGAATTAACTGGTGGAGAGAGTATTTCCAGATTAAGAAGATAGGGAGTCCATTTTTATACAATCAGCTCTGGGACACCCACATCAGTCAACAGATTAAGGCCAGTTCAGCTGCTTAAGGGTTGACAGATCAGAACAATGCTGCCAACCCTACAGATAAAATTCTATCCTAAGTGGCACTGCCACTGTGAGGCTGAGACATGCCACGTCTAAGAGGTCTCAGGCTTACTTATATAACTACCAGAATGCAGCTCAAGTCTTACCCAAAATTAAACCAAGAGCCCCAGGGATAGATGAGCACTAGGTATGAAATCCTGGACCCATTGAAGTAAATGGCAAAACTCCTGTTGAATTTCACCCCAAGAATTTCATCCTACATGGTTGAAACTGATCCAGGTGCTTGGCACAGACGAAGCAGACAGAATCTTCATCTAGTTCAGACCTTGCCACTATGACCCAAGTAGGGATGGTGCTCACAGCACAGCCTTAGTGAAAGGATGTTGTTATAAGCTCAGTGCAGCCTTATAAAGGGTTGAGTTAAAACATCATTGAGATTGATAGTAATGAACTCGCCCTTCAGTTAACATAACCATAAGCATAAGAGCAACAGAGAGTCCTGTGGCACCTTTAAGACTAACAGATGTATTGGAGCATAAGCTTTCGTGGGTGAATGCCCACTTCGTCAGATGCATTCGTCAGTGGGCATTCACCCATTAAAGCTTATGCTCCAATACATCTGTTAGTCTTAAAGGTGCCACAGGACTCTCTGTTGCTTTTTACAGATCCAGACTAACACGGCTACCCCTCTGATACATAAGGATAAGACTCCACCTATGACGAAAGGAGCATGTGAACCCATCCAGGGGCTTTTTGCTAAATATTGTTTTGGGTAGATGTGTGGGTAAGGGAAGGCAGAGCACAGGGGTTCAGCTGGCTACTTTGGTAGGACAGTACCAAACAGAGTAGAACTAGCAAAAATCCCATTCCTTTTGATAGTTTATAGGATAGCAGTCATTGAGAGTACACTGTGTACCCTAAGATTTCTCACGTTTGGGCATAAGCTAAGGACGGCAGAAACATTCTTGTATGGAGTTCCTGAAGAGGAACAAATGGATTGGAACCATTTGGACTATGTAAAAACCCTACAATCCAAAATTGAAAAAGTTCAAACCTTTGCTAGGGAAAAGTTGATAGCCTCTGATAAGATAAAAAGTTTGTATTATGTAAGTTCATATGGGGAAACTTTTAAAAAGAGGGGACCTGGTCTGGTTACACAATCCTAGAAGAAAGTAGGGTAGGAGCCCTAAATTGGATAAACCTTGGGAGGCACCCTATACAATACTGGCCCAAATAAATAAAGTGGTGTACAGGAACCAGTTGGGTCCCAGGACTAAACACAGTTACCTATAAGGACCATTTGAGAAGATATCAGGGGAACACAATTTCAGCTTGGCTGCTTCCTGAATCTGAGGTTGTAGCTGTGGAAGGTAAGGCTGGAAAAGTTGTTACAGAGGTGAATGCCCCATTAAAACAAAATGTGCAGGGTCTGTCTCAGCTTACAAATTCCACAAAAACAATAGATGTTCCTCAGGGGCTGATTGAAAGGAAACCTGGGAAGAGAAAAGCCCCAAAGAGATTTGGGTGGGAATAAAATTCTTTTGGGGATGATGATGTGAAAACATCTTGATAGAAAACACTGTACATATGTAAATAGTCAACCTTGTATATTTATTTATTTATTTATTTCTGTTTGGAATGGGTTATTGGATATCGCCATTTTAGGCTTCATTGGGACGATAACCAAAGCTGGGGTGGGGGTGTTCCAAGCTGGGGAAGTCTTGTTATGGGTTGAGTTAAAACCTCCTTGAGACTGATAGGTGTGAACTCGCCCTTCAATTAACATAATTGTAAACACAAGCCCCCACCTAAGAAAAAGAAGTGTGTGAACCTGCCCAAGTGCTTTTTTCCCTGGTAAGTGTGGGGGAGGAGGAGGGAAGGCAGAGCACAGAGAAATCAGAACAGAGTGTGGCCCTGGAAAAAACTTAGAAAGAGATCCCTTGGGTCTGTTGGCTACAGAGGCTTGGAGCTATAAACTAAGAAACTGCTCCTTTTGTTCTTGATTCTGAGTTTGGAGAATTAGGACTTTGTACATTCTTTGTAAATAAACAAGATTGCATCAAAGAAAATACCAGACTCCATCAATTTCTACTTCCAAATGGAACATCCCCAGGCCCTGAACTTTGACTAGCTTCTCAGGTCAAAAAGGGGCTACAATGTAATCCTGGAAGAAAGCTAAACCTATTGAGCAGGGATCTACTTTAGTGTGGACCACAATGCAGGACTGAAGTCAGTGAGAATTCTGCCTGAGTAAAAACCGCATGATTTTTACCAATTCCCAATACTATTTAATGAATAATGATTTGCTCTAGAATAGAGAACTAAATTTATGCAAATATGCACAAACATAGTAGAATGAACTATGCCTACATAGTATCAGAGGGGTAGCCGTGTTAGTCTGGATCTGTAAAAGCAGCAAAGAATCCTGTGGCACCTTATAGACTAACAGACGTTTTGCAGCCTACATAGATGCATTTTTCAAAAGAGAGTCTTAATTTTATTGCACAGTAATTTCTTTGTGCTTGTAAAGCATCT
Source organism: Platysternon megacephalum (assembly GCA_003942145.1). Lineage (NCBI taxonomy): Eukaryota > Metazoa > Chordata > Testudines > Platysternidae > Platysternon > Platysternon megacephalum. The sequence goes on along the minus strand of QXTE01000036.1, from coordinate 4,859,757 downwards.
GAGTAGGATTCCACAAGGGCTGAGAGGTCCAGGATAGTGAATCTTAATGCACAATTGGGGCCCAAGTTATATCTAAAATACTGTAAATTATAAATTCAAGTTGCTCTAGATTTTAAGTAGACCTAAAAGCTGAAGCTACTGAGTCAGCTGAAGCATATTTATTTAATTCTAATTAAATGGTACATTTAACCAGTTGTACTTTTGTTTTTAGAAATGATTGAACCAAGGTTAAAAAGTGGAACTCTGTCAGAGGCTAAAATCTCCAAGGGAAGAGAAACGCTTCGTTTGAGAGCCAAAGGTCCTGCCATTTTGGAGGAAGTGGTATGTTTATACTGGGGTAATAATTAGAGCATTTGAAACTTTTAGCATCTGTTAAATTTATGTAAAACCTCAGATTTATCCTTCAGCAAAGTTTATGTGGCAAAATGGGATTTTGTTGAAAAATCCCAGTACAGCAAAATCTGTGTTTCTTACTTTGTTAAATGTCACTAAAAGTTTGTTTAAAGCTACATTCAGTATTGATGTAAGAAATAAAAATAGTGGGTAATGGAACAAGGTGGCTCATTAGGAAATGTGGAATATTTATAGAAATAAATTTAAAGCCAGGTTACTTGTGGCATACATATCAATGCTGTGAACTCTCATGATTTTATTACAGGTCTCACAATATTTATTTCCCCTTCTCCCCCACTGCCCTTTTAAAGCCCCAGTTCTTGGAGCCATATGATTGTGAGAATTTCAACTTGCATTTTAACAAAAGTTTCTAAACCTGGTGGCTATGGAGAAAATCTAGAAAATATGAACCCCAACAGCTCAAAGTCCATAAGGCAAACAAAAAGTTTCCAAAATGTATTACTTAATAAACATTATTTAAGATAATTGTGATTTTTTTTTTAAGAGTCTGACTCATGATTTTAGAATGCTTGGAGTCTGCAATACAGATACGTATGTATACTGTGCAAATATCTGACACTTGAAATCATTCAGAGATTAGATTGTTCTGTGTTTGTACAGCACCTAACACAACAAATAGGTCCATGAATAGGACTCCTCGGTGCTACAGGTGGTAGTAATAATAATAAGTTTCAGTAATAAATTTATCAGCATCCTTTATCTGGAGTTTATAGGAATATCAAATTATCTTTGACCAAGGAAACATCTTTCTGCATTAACCTTCTTCGCTTTCAGTTATTATAGCTTATTACTGATAACTCATAACGTGAAAGATGGCTGCATCTTTTGGCATTTGTCAGGGAAGTGAAAGGCGTGTCACATCTGTTTTCCAGCCATATAATAAGCTAGCAATGGCACATCTTAGCCAAAACGTAGGTAAGTGTCACAGGGCTGTCCCTTTAAGAGGAGTCAGATGCCCTGCCTACCTGCAACAGGCTCTGCTGAAGGGAAGGAGCCAGCCCAGCTTTGCCTGGGGCTAGCTAACTGCCTAAGGGCTGGTCCACACTAGGGGCGGGATCGAACTAAGCTACTTCGACTTCAGCTACGCTATTCGCGTAGCTGAAGTCGAAGTAGCTTAGTTCGAATTTGGCGCGCTTACCTCGCGTCCGCGCGGCGCCGCGATCGAAGTTCGCGGCTCCCACGTCGACTCCGGTAACTCCGCTCGCCCTGCAGGAGTACCGGAGTTCGAAGTAGCGCGTTCGGGGATCGACTTATCGCGTCCAGACAAGACGCGATAATTTGATCCCCGATACTTCGATGGCTACCCGCCGATTTCGGCGGGTAGTGTAGACGGGGCCTAAGTAGCTGACTCCCCTTAAAGGGCCTGCTCTGTGACAGTGAATGACATGCTTCTCACTTCATTGATGTGCATGCCCAAAATGCTGAATCCCCCTGTCAGGTGGAGGGAACTGAAATGTATATAGTCTGTTCTACTTGTGCAGAGTCACCAGGAAGTCAGATGTTGCTCACTAACTGTATCATACTACTATTTTACCCTAGACTTTTTTGGCGTGGGTTGGAGGTGGAGGATAAATCTTAACCAAAACCCAAAACAGAAGATTTGCTTGCAATTTATTCATAATAAAATGGGAATAAATCAGATCCTAAGTGCAAAATCTGGATTAATTTGGGTGTCTTGTATGTTTGGGATTTAAACTCTTAAGTGTTTTGTTTCAATAAAGCCTTCTGAAATTGAAGAAAAAGCAATAAAAAAAGTAGATGACCTTCTTGAAACGTACATGGGAATAAGAGATATTGAACTAGGTGAGTATTTAATTAATGTATTTAGTACTGCTATTTGATTAAATTGTATTCCTCTATTTTGTTGTTGTAATTAATCCTTATCTAATCCTCCCTGTTCTATGCAATGTGTATATGTAGTTGTGTGCATTATTGGATAGTGTGCATTGTTGCTCTGGTTTACATCCTTCAGTGGTCAAACATAAGTGTCAAGGGCCAGTGGTAAAAACGAGGCAGCAAAAACAGAATTTTATCTTTGTTACGCTATTACACAGCTCTAAGCACCTAAGATTCCTTAGCAGTGGAAAGATTATCAGCTGTCACAAATCTCTTCAATCAATATGTAATTTCATTTTCATACACTGACTATAAATGTGATAAATTGCCCATGGAAATGAAATATGAGGAAAGGATTCATTCAGAGAATGCCAGTAACTGTTCAACTAGGAATTTCACTCATTACTTATCCCAGATTAGCCAAAAATACAAATCACCACAAGTGTGATAGTTATTCAACAGACAAATAATTAAAAGCTTTATCATTGACCCCTGCCCGCATTCTGTTCTGTTCTCCAGGGGCTTTTGATGTCAGATAATATTGCTATTCAATCTCCATTAAACTGACATCTTCCACAGTGTGATTGTGTTTAGAATGCAATGCTCCTAATTTTAATTCAGAGGTTTAAAAAAGAAATGATAAAGTAGCATCCATTATAAAAAATAATGGAGTAAAATAAGATCAAGCCATAATATTTGTCCAGTTAAGGATCTTGTACAGCGTAAAGTTTCAGGAGTGACTAAGTGCACAGAAATATCTAAATAGGTACAATGCTTTAAACTCAGTGGCAATGCAATTTGGCCGGTAGTGTTAGGAGAACATTTTCAAAGACACAAAGGGCCATTAGACTCCCAATGGCAATTATGCATGTAACTCATTTGTGCCTTTGAAAATCTGTCCCGTATACCATTTTACTAGAGTTCCACTCGGGTCTGGGCAGAATATGTCCCAGAATTTGGAAACGCATTGCCTTTAACAATTTTACCCTCTCCAGCTCTTCAGGCAACCTCATCTGTCCTCTCTGCCTCTATTCAGATTATTCCTAAATCTACTTTTCAACCCTTTACCTCCACCCCTCTCTCCAGTCTCAGATCTCTAAACATCTCTGACATGTCTGTTGGGATGTCTCACCACTATCTCAACTCTGCCCAGAACTTCCATCCAGTTCTTCTTATCCTTCCACCACTTATCTTCTTCATCACAATTGACCGTTCTACACTTCTTACTTTCTCCGAGGCTTGCAACCCTGTGGTCCTAGAATCATAGAAATGTTGGGCTGGAAGGAACCTCAAGAAGTCATCTAGTCCATCCCAGCCATGCTGAGGCAGAATTAAGTACAACCTAGGCTGTTCCTGATAAGTATTTTTCTAACCTGTTCTTAAAAACCTCCAATGGGATTTCACAACTTCCCTAGGTAACCTGTATCAGTGCTTAACTATCCTTATTGATAGAAAGTTTTTCCTATATCTAACCTAAACCTTCCTTGCTGCAAACTAAACTGATCACTTCTTGTCCTACCTTCAGTGGACATGGAGAACAATTGATCTTTATAACAACCTTTTACATATTTGAAGACTGTTATCATGTTCCCCATCAGCCTTCTCTTCTGTAGACTGAACTTCCTCATTTCTTTCAACATGTCCTCATAGGACGTGTTTTCTAAATCTCATATAATTTGTGTTGCTGTCCCCTGGACTCTCTACAATTTGGTCACATCTTTTTTAATATGTGGGGCCCAAAACTGGACACAGTACTCCAGCTGAGGCTTCAGTGGTGCCGAGCAGAGTGTAACAATTACCTCCTATGTGTTACATATGCCACTCCTGTTAATACATTGCAGGGTGACATTTGCCTTTTTTACAACGGTATCACGCTGTTGACTCATTCCGTTTGTGATCCACTATAACCCAATATTTTTTTCTGCAGTATTATTGCCTTGCCAATTATTCCCCATTTTGTATTTGTGCATATGATTTTTTCCCCTCGTAAGTGTAGTACTTTGTGTCTCTATCTCCTTCTCACATAATAGTATCTCATTAACATCTTATCAGCAAAATCTCTACCCTCTTCAGTATCCCTGCTGCTAAAACCCTTCTTTGTACCTGGTCATCTCTCTCCTTGACTTTTGTATCTTTCTTTGCAGCCTCCCTGATTCTCACCTGCTCTCCCACCAATCTATCCAACATGACTGCGAAAGCCCTTTTCCTTTCCAACTGCTCTGAGTAGCATCACTCTCCTTTATTGACTTCACTTGCTTCCTGTCTTTTCTGTCTTTTCCCAGGAATCTTTGTTGTCCTCTTGTGTTCTTGTGTTTGTCTTGTATATTCTATGCTGTAAGTTATTTGGAGTAGGGGATGTCTTTTCTGACTACTGCAAACCCAGTGTATGTTTATGATGCAATATGACTGTTAGTTAATTATGAGGGAGAATAACAGGCATTTTGTGGGAAAGAAAAGAGCAAGTGTGTCTAAAAACAGAATCTATGTGGTTTCTGTTCCTCTCTTTGGTAGGTTGTGGCCCAGTTAAAATTGGCACCTGATTAAAATGAAACAATAAAGAAACGGGTTTCTAGGGATTCTTTTAAATATTTTGGATGGTGGTGTTAGACCTGTAGCCAAAACCAAGGGATTCTAACCACCTGCAAAAGGCAGGGATGCACTTAATGTATTGTCTGGAATGTCTCATTGGTATTAGAAAAGGGAATTATTTCTCTCTTTTCTTTTTATTAAAGGCACAGGCCAGGACCACATAGTGCTTGGATATTTTTGATGTGGGCAAATCACAGTGCATTATTCCCTGCTAAATAAAACTAGTTGATTCTGTTCAGACTCTTAAAGTACTTTTATTAAGCTGGACTTAGGTGGCAATGAAGCCTCCAAACAGTTAAGTGTGCAGTAAGTGCTAGCCTGGTGCTGTCATAGAATCATAGAATAGAATCATAGAATATCAGGGTTGGAAGGGGCCTCAGGAGGTTATCTAGTCCAGCCCCCTGCTCAAAGCAGGACATAATCCCAACTAAATCATCCCAGTCAGGGCTTTGTCAAGCCTGACCTTAAAAGCCTCTAAGGAAGGAGATTACACAACCTCCCTAGGTAACCCATTCCAGTGCTTCACCACCCTCCTAGTGAGAAAGTTTTTCCTAATATCCAATCTAAACCTCCCCCGCTGCAACTTGAGACCATTACTCCTTGTTCTGTCATCTGGTACCACTGAGAACAGTCTAGATCCATCCTCTTTGGAACCCCCTTTCAGGTAGTTGAAAGCAGCTATCAAATCCCCCCTCATTCTTCTCTTCTGCAGACTAAACAATCCCAGTTCCCTCAGCCTCTCCTCATAACTCATGTGCTCCAGCCCCCGAATCATTTTTGTTGCCCTCCGCTGGACTCTTTCCCATTTTTCCACATCCTTCTTGTACTGTGGGGCCCAAAACTGGACACCTCACCAATGTTGAATAGAAGGGAACGATCACGTCCCTCGATCTGCTGGGAATGCCCCATCTTATACAGCCCAAAATGCCGTTAGCCTTCTTGGCAACAAGGGCACACTGTCGACTCATATCCAGCTTCTCGTCCACCGTAACCCCTAGGTCCTTTTCTGCAGAACTGCTGCCTAGCCACTCGGTCCCTAGTCTGTAACAGTGCATGGGATTCTTCCGTCCTAAGTGCAGGACTCTGCACTTGTCCTTGTTGAACCTCATCAGGTTTCTTTTGGCCCAATCCTCTAATTTGTCTAGGTCCCTCTGTATCCTATCCCTACCCTCCAGCGTATCTACCATTGGCCAGGATCCAGGCAGTGTGACTGCCACTGAAAATCAGCTCGCGTGCCCCTGCTCCAGATCATTAATGAAGATATTGAACAAAACCAGCCCCAGGACCGACCCTTGGGGCACTCCGCTTGAAACCGGCTGCCAACTAGACATGGAGCCGTTGATCACTACCCGTTGAGCCCGACGATCTAGCCAGCTTTCTATCCACCTTATAGTCCATTCATCCAGCCCATACTTCTTTAACTTGCCGGCAAGAATACTGTGGGAGACCGTATCAAAAGCTTTGCTAAAGTCAAGGAATAACACATCCACTGCTTTCCCCTCATCCACAGACCCAGTTATCTCCTCATAGAAGGCAATTAGGTTAGTCAGGCATGACTTGCCCTTGGTGAATCCATGCTGACTGTTCCTGATCACTTTCCTCTCCTCTAAGTGCTTCAGAATTGATTCCTTGAGGACCTGCTCCATGATTTTTCCAGGGACTGAGGTGAGGCTGACTGGCCTGTAGTTCCCCGGATCCTCCTTCTTCCCTTTTTTAAAGATGGGCACTACATTAGCCTTTTTCCAGTCATCCGGGACCTCCCCCGATCGCCATGAGTTTTCAAAGATAATGGCCAATGGCTCTGCAATCACATCCGCCAACTCCTTTAGCACCCTCGGATGCAGCGCATCCGGCCCCATGGACTTGTGCTCGTCCAGTTTTTCTAAATAGTCCCGAACCACTTCTTTCTCCACAGAGGGCTGGTCACCTTCTCCCCATACTGTGCTGCCCAGTGCAGCAGTCTGGGAGCTGACCTTGTTCGTGAAGACAGAGGCAAAAAAAGCATTGAGTACATTAGCTTTTTCCACATCCTCGGTCACTAGGTTGCCTCCCTCATTCAGTAAGGGGCCCACACTTTCCTTGACTTTCTTCTTGTTGCTAACATACCTGAAGAAACCCTTCTTGTTACTCTTAACATCTCTTGCTAGCTGCAACTCCAAGTGTGATTTGGCCTTCCTGATTTCACTCCTGCATGCCTGAGCAATATTTTTATACTCCTCCCTGGTCATTTGTCCAATCTTCCACTTCTTGTAAGCTTCTTTTTTGCGTTTAAGATCAGCAAGGATTTCACTGTTTAGCCAAGCTGGTCGCCTGCCATATTTACTATTCTTTCTACACATCGGGATGGTTTTTTCCTGCAACCTCAATAAGGATTCTTTAAAATACAGCCAGCTCTCCTGGACTCCTTTCCCCCTCATGTTATTCTCCCAGGGGATCCTGCCCATCAGTTCCCTGAGGGAGTCAAAGTCTGCTTTTCTGAAGTCCAGGGTCCGTATTCTGCTGCTTTCCTTTCTTCCTTGTGTCAGGATCCTGAACTCGACCATCTCATGGTCACTGCCTCCCAGGTTCCCATCCACTTTTGCTTCCCCTACTAATTCTTCCCGGTTTGTGAGCAGCAGGTCTAGAAGAGCTCTGCCCCTAGTTGGTTCCTCCAGCACTTGCACCAGGAAATTGTCCCCTACACTTTCCAAAAACTTCCTGGATTGTCTGTGCACCGCTGTCTGTGCACCGCTGTATTGCTCTCCCAGCAGATATCAGGGTGATTAAAGTCTCCCATGACAACCAGGGCCTGCGATCTAGTAACTTGTGCTAGTTGCCGGAAGAAAGCCTCGGCCACCTCATCCCCCTGGTCTGGTGGTCTCTAGCAGACCCCCACCACGACATCACCGTTGTTCACACTTCTAAACTTAATCCAGAGACTCTCAGGTTTTTCTGCAGTTTCATCCCGGAGCTCTGAGCAGTCATACTCCTCTCTTACATACAATGCAGCTCCCCCACCTTTTCTGCCCTGCCTGTCCTTCCTGAACAGTTTATATCCATCCATGACAGTACTCCAGTCATGTCAATTATCCCACCAAGTCCCTGTTATTCCAATGACATCTTAGTTCCTTGACTGTGCCAGGACTTCCAGTTCTCCCTGCTGGTTTCCCAGGCTTCTTGCATTTGTGTATAGGCACTTAAGATAACTCACTGATTGTCCCGCTTTCTCAGTCTGAGACAGGGGTGCTCCCCTCTTGCACTCTCCTGCTCGTGCTTCCTCCCGGTGTCCCATTTCCCCTCTTTCTTCCGGGCTTTGGTCTCATTCTCCCGGCGCACCTGTCTTCAAGGTCCCCCCTCTCGGTTAGCCAGCCTGCTTGCGAAGATGTTCTTCCCTCTCTTCGTTAGGTGGAGCCCGTCTCTGCCTAGCACTCCTCCTTCTTGGAACACCATCCCACGGTCGAAGAATCCAAAGCCTTTTTTCCGACAGCACCTGCGTAGCCATTCGTTGACTTCCACAATTCAACGGTCTCTACCCAGGCCTTTTCCCTGCACAGGGAGGATGGACGAGAACACCACTTGCGCCACAAACTCCTTTATCCTTCTTCCCAGAGCCACGCAGTGATCCGCTCAAGGTCATTCTTGGCAGTATCATTGGTGTCCACGTGGAGAAGCAGGAAGGGGTAGCAATCCGAGGGCTTGATGAGTCTCGGCAGTCTCTCCGTCACAGAATCCTAGCTCCTGGCAAGCAGCAGACCTCTCGGTTTTCTCGGTCGGGGCGGCAGATAGATGACTCAGTCCCCCTGAGGAGGGAGTCCCCGACCACCACCACCCTCCTCCTTCTCTTCGGAGCGGTGGTCGTGGAACCCCCATCCCTAGGACAGTGCATCTCATGCCTTCCAATCAATGGAGTCTCCTTCTGCTCCCTTCCCTCAGATGTATCATCTACTCCACTCTCCGCATTAGTACCTGTGGAGAGAACATGAAAACGGTTGCTCACCTGTATCTCCATTGCTGGTACATGGACGCTCTTCTTCCTTCTTCTGGAGGTCACATGCTGCCAATTTTCTTCACCGTCCCTCAGTCCCCTCTGCGCAACCGCTCTGATTCTTCAGAACGTTGTGCCTGTAGAAGCATATCCTGACGTCTGTCCAGGAAATCTTCATTTTCTCGTATGCAATGCAGGGTCGATACTTGTTTCTCCAGACCTCGAACCTTCTCTTCCAATATGGAGACCAGCTTGCACTTTGTACAGACGAAGTCGCTTCTGTCCTGTGGAAGAAATGCAAACATGGCTCAACCTGTGCAGGTTACAACAACTGAACGCTCACCTGCCTTCTAAGAGCTTCCTCAGCTGTTGCAGCAACTCACAGAAGCCCGCGAGATGTAAGCCTCAGTGGGCTCTCCACGAACTCCCAGGCAAACTTCCTCTGTTAGCGTCCACGGTTCGCTGCTGACTGCCTTTTTAGAACAGTCGGGCCCACTCAAGGCCCACCTGGAACAAAGCACTCCCAATTCACAATTCAATTTCACTGTCTAGGAGTGAAAGTGCATAAAAGGTTGAATGAGAATGGCAGGCAGATCGGAAGACTCATAGCACATCAGAAGTATTACATGGTGTCAAAAGTGAAACTCAAAGGAAACCACCTCAGATGTTAAGTGTGAAGGGGACTATATCAGAAAATAGGAAAAAGTGGGTAAAACATCAGAGTAGCTATGTGTCTATATATTGCAGCAGAGGTCACTACAGTTGACTTTTCAATAGACTTCCATTCTAACAGGCCGTTTTCAATCACTTATTATAACTTATTGAAACTCATGGTTTGGGCTGATATTTCCCAGGCTTGGCTTTTGCCTCAAGGTGAATTGTTTAGCAAAGTTTGAGGTAAAATGTCTCAGCCTTTTGAGTGTGAGGAGAATGGGGAATAAGTACACTTTCCCCCTTAGAATAAAATCCTTCCAACCTTGTACTGTGCAGCTATTATAAGAAGCAGTTGGGGTAAAAAGAGGAAACTGATACTGTCTGTGAACCAGTAAGATTTACTTAAATAATTGACATGGAAATAGCTCTCCCTGACAAGTGCCTTTTTAATATTTTGACAAACACTGGCTTGATTTGCAAACATCAGTACATACTTCATGGAGTTCTCACTAGGCCATAAAGGACCTATCTAAAGGAAACTATATACTGAGAGTGTACACATGGCTAAATTAGTCTCACAGTGAAAATGTAATGAAAGTACTCAGTGTTTGAGGAGCCCTTGTTTTATTTACTGCTAAGGTGTGCAGGAAATGAGGCAGGACTCAGCCTCACACATGCAAGAACCTTAGTGGGACTTGAGAAAATCAAGGATTTGGTCCCACATCTTGCACTACCATTTAACATAACATAGTAAGGTAATTCAGCTCTACTGACACTAGAGGTCAGCCCCAAGCTATTGTGAAAGTAACACACCTACTACTAAAGTTATAATTCCTCAGAAATTTCAGATTTCATAATATCAAATGTATCTGAGCAGAAGAAGTTGCTTTAATGAGAATAGTACATGTAATGTACCATGGGGGGCACTGAAATTATGATTACCACTGAGGAAGCACTTTTATTACAAGTTCCTGTTCTGAAAAATCTCACTGACTGGGCTGAAATTTCTCATGGGTGTTTCAGCTCTATGGTCATTTTTTTTTAAAAAGTTTAGTTAAACCTCTAATTAGATATCTTTGAGATGCTATTTCTGCTGTTTCAATAACTCGTTTGTTTTAGCAGCAATGTTTTGGTTTATTCCCTCCTCCCCATGGAACCGTGCAATTTAAACAGGGTTAATAACCCCTGGGAGTCAGGGGAGAATCTCAACTAGCGCTGTGAAAATCTCAGCAATTTCAGTTCGCCAGGACTTATGCAAGGTTCCTTGGCTTTGATTTCCAGTTTCTGTGTTTGAGTTTCATGTTTGAATGCACATTCAAACTCAAAGTAAAATTCAGTCAAAATTACTGATTCAATGATTTTCACCCAGAGTGATCCAAGTTTACTCATAACTTGTCACGTCTTCACATAAGTCAGCTCTGGTTTGCCAAAAGTTCATAAACATCAGTGAACTTGGGAGGAGTTTCATGTTAAGAAAACCTGAAACTAGGAGAAGCTCACATGGTTTTGATCAGACAGATTTACAGGCTCCCGTCCTGACTCACCTGCTAGTGGTTTTATGCTTCTGTTACCTTGGTCAGGCACTGTTGCATAAGTTGTTTTACATCCCTCTAAGTGGAAAGTTTATAGGGGTTTTCAAATCCTTCCAAATGTGACAATAGCATTCTCTCTGTGGTGCTTGGGAAAACAGTGACTAGAGTATTGGATGGATCACAAAGTTTCAGTTAATATCAGCTGGCAATTTAAGAAAAAGACATGAGCCAGTAAAAGCAGAAGTGTTTTTGAACTGATTTGATTCTAGGCTGTAATATTCTCCATTGTTGTGAATATGCCGTGAGGCTGTGGCATCTACACAAATATCTCAGTGAGCAAGCTGCATTCAAAGGCCAAGTCCTTGGCTGTGCTGAGACTGCTTTGCATAGCTTTGCAAGCACCCAGCATCCCTAAAATTATCTCAGCCATCCACTGAAGGATTCTCCCTGACTAAGGGGTCCTTGGCTGCATAGAGCTGCTCTTGTGGCTCCTGTGCTGACACCCCTTCATCATCCTTGCAGCTGGTGCAGGCAGCATGGCCCAGGCATCCCTGGGCCTTGCCAATCTCCAACTGCTGTAACAGGTCCCTGAGGATATTGGTAGCAGGCATAAAGTTAGAGCAGCCTTCTCTAATTGATCCTGGGTTCTAGACCAGTGCCCAGATGGTCCAGGATTGGGAGGGTACAAAGGACACCTTTGTGTCCCTCCCTCCTGAACTCTACCGATTACTCCTTGGCAGAAGCTGAGGATTGAGTCCAAACTAATTACCATAAATGTATCCATTTCCAATCTGAAATCTGTATCTCAATCACAATTTCTCATACTCTGCTGTTTTGAGGAAGTAAATGCTGGCCCACATAGAGGGTTAATGCTGCTCTATTAGCAGAGCTTCAGCAGTCTGCTCGGTGCCCTAGCAACCTTGTGTACTAGATGTGCTAGTTGTCTTAGATTACAATACAGTGGCTTTAAAGGGATGCATCATTCTATCCTTCTTCCAAGGCTTTACAAATACACTAGGGCCTAATGCACATTTTTCTATAGTTTTGTTCTCATATCTGCCTTAATAGCACTATAGCTGTTTCAGTACAGCAGATATTCCTAACTGATCTTGCCACAGCGTAATTCCAAAGGCTGTTTGTCTTTACTCTAAAATGATGTTAGAGACCTGCTTTTCAAAATTTCTAATGACATCAGATATTTTTTTTCCCCACTGGATCTTCATTTGCACCTGAAATCTCTCCATGTTTAATATCTTTTTACTATTCCCTTTTGTAAATTGATTAAGTTTATCCTATACATTCTTGAGGGTTTTTTCCCCAAACACTTTGTATCTGTTTTGAAAGTCTTTATTCTGCTTTGTGTGGCAGAAGCCCTCTGGTATCTTCTTTTTGGCTTGCAATTTTCTTATAATCAATTTTTGTGTATTTATCTTTCAAATGAGAATATTTCAGATAATGCAGAGAGCTCTCTCTTTTCATCTGTAGAGTTCAAAGCACTTTACAAACAAGGTAAGTATCATTATCCCCATTTTATGTATGGGGAAACTGAGGCACAGAGAGGTGACATGACTTATCCAAGGTCACCCAGAAGGCTGTTGTCCCAGTAGAGAAAGAACTTAGGTTTCTTGAGCCCCAGTCTAAGACCCTATCCACTGGGCCACACTACATCTGTCTCCTTCTGTATCCATTGCTTGGCCAACCTGGAGTGCTCTGCCTTCTGTTTTCTGCCTTTTACATAGAGAGATTTACTTTTTCCTGTTCAGGGTTTGAATTTTTTCATCCTAGAAAAGATATGGTGTTTTCAGTGTTTTTTTTTTTTTTTTTTTTCCTTGTCATATTTACAATGTTCCTTTTCAAATGCTGGGCAAGCTGAGTATGCTCCTGATTGGGGTTTGATTCAACCTGACTTCTGCAAGTGTTTGGAAACCAGTCTGTCTTCAGTTGCATGCGTTTTGTGTACAGGTTGTACGCTGCTCTCCAGGCTCAGGTCCTGTGAATTCTCCACTTCCACAGATCATCCAGTGTCCAACAGTGTGGCCATTTTAAGCTCTGGCTTGCTAAGAGCTGTTCTATGAAGCCCAGTTGATTAAATATGTTGCACATTTGCATCTTGATCTCTCAATTAAAATAACTGAATTTATGATAAGTAGTTGGTGTCACAATCTGGCATAAAAATTCTGACATCCTGGAATAGACATTGTGTTATGAAGTGTTGTGCCACATCTTATCTGGTTCTTTAGCTCCAGACCTGGATTTACTTTCACAAGACACTACAGTTAGTAGTAAGGATACTGAGTCTGTGCTGAGCAAGGAGAAATGAACCAGAACTAAACAGAACAAGATCAGGAAGAATTTGTCCCTAGGAATCCAACCACGCTCTCCCACATAGCAGAGCACTAGTGATTAAGGGGGAGATTTAGGAGCATGAATCCTGTTGACTGTCTTTTGGGACTTGTGCTCCTAAATCTTGTTAGATGCATTTTAAAATCTCCCCTAAGCAGACCTTTCTCAGTGTTTAAAATATATTTTGAAATGTTACAATGAGCATGTAATTTAACTGTAATTTTCTTTATAATCTTTCTATATATCTGTGTTTGTGGGCTGGTCATTTTTGTTTGTTTGTTTTTAAGCTGCAACAATGGTAGAAGCAGGAAGAGACAAGAACAATCCAGATGAATTTGCTGTTGCACTTGATGAAGCTCTTGGAGACTTTGCATTTCCAGATGAGTTTGTTTTTGATGTATGGGGAGCCATAGGTGATGCTAAACAAGGACGATTTTAATGAGAAATGTAAAATTTATTAATCGTTGTTTGAAGATAAAATTGCTTTAAAACAATTATGGGATCAGAATTTCAATTTATTAATATGAATGATGGGCTGATGCTGTATATATTTGAAATATTCCCCTTTAAAACCTTTTGCAAAGTAGTATTTTCTGGGTACGTGTTTTGAAAAACCTTGTATAGCATCCAGGTATGCTGAAAACTACACATTTAAAAACAAATTTAATCTACTTTTATAAATTAATATATGAAGCAGTTCCACGGTATCTGTTTAGTATTCCATTTGATCCAGTATTTTTTTTCTCACGTGCAGTATATTAAAAGTATTTTGCAGCTCTCTGAAGAGATATTAGACATATATAATAAAGACTTAGGGGTATTTTATCTTTTTTAAATAAAAGCTTTATAAAACTTGATATGAAAAAGTATTCAGATGTGCTATAACTGAATAATCCTCTGTTCCCTCATGTACACTTTGCTATACATCTAACCCCTTCTTACTGTTGTGTATGAAGGAGTGCTCTTCCTTACAGAAAGTTGTATAGGGGTGAGGTTCAGAAAAAAGCTTCCTCTCAACAACTCCCAAGGCTTCATTTGAGATCTGAGACCCTTTGGATGGAAATGATTTATTTTAATTTGGTTTGTAATATAAGATGCCTAAGTACTACTGTGGTGGGTCTATTAGAAATGCATAGGACAGATTATATATCAGTCTCTGTCTGCCATATTGCTGCATCAAAGTCTTCTGGACAACAAAAGAACACACAAAAGCCAGCTGCACCTTTTTATTCGCACACATACGTAATGGCAGGGATCTGGCATTGAATGCTGTGGCATATGACAACTCATGTGCTTATTAGAGTTAAGCATGTGCTTGAGTGCTTTGCTGAATCAAGATCTTAGTTTCTCCTGTTGTGTGTGTGTGGCTCTCTCATGAAAGATGGGAGAGAGAAAAATTTAAAAAAAAACAGGAAAATGTGATTTGTAAAACCACAAAAAAGTGGCAGCATGGATGCAAAGGCCAGGCTTAGAACCTCAAACTCATTTTTTTGAAATTGATTAGATTTCAAGTTGTCAGTGTCCTTTTAGAAAATCATGTTGTACATAAACACATTTCTTTCTCTCTTATATATCAGTAATAAAACCTATATAAAACCCAATTTATCTATATTTACTCCCGTGTTTACTGTTTGTGTTCAATCCATTTCAGTTTTGTTTATAATCAGTTTCATATTTAGGTTTTCAGTGTGGCAATGTTTGGATTTTAAACAAGGCAGAAGGATACTTTCAACTGTTTTTTCATTAGGTTTTGTTTTCTGTTTGTTTTAAATTGTGGAAATATATTGATCTTGGAATTTATAAAAGCTTGTTTTACATAATTTAAACATGGACCAAATGATGGGTGACAAGATCCCTTTACAACAAAACTGAAGAAAAAAGTGGGACCTTATCTGTGCAAGTACTGTAGCTTTTCAATGTTCTTTTATATTTGAACAAGCATATAAAATAAATACTATTCCAAAAATAAAGTTTTTTAAATTTCTGTCTGGTTGTTGTTTTTTCACCTGTGAAAGGTCAGCAGAAAAAGTTTTTTATTATCTTCCTGTGGCTGATTGAAATGGATGTAACAAGTGCTCACACATTTCATGCTAATTAAATGTTTCTAAAAATATGACACTTACAAAATGGCACAGCCTGTACTAGAACCTGAAAGGTGCCGTTTTGGGAACTGACTCATAGCTCTTGGTTGCTAAAGAGGTTGCTGAAGTAATGAAAATGGTATACTTGGTGTCCACGGAAATGGACACAGCTGCTTAGACAGCTAAGATGACACACTTATTGGCTACACTTTTTCATCCTGCATTTTATAAAAATGGTAGCTTGTGTTCAGTATCTCAATAATGTGTACAATAGAGGTAGCATAGATATCTGACTTAGTAGTTTGTTTCAATTTTTCATCTATACATCAATGTGACATCAAATTAAAATTGAGATGCCTTATTATCTTGCAAAAACATCTAAAAAAGGGGGTAGGTAATTATTTTTCATGACTCTGTAATGATGGAGTTAGTAAAATAATGTGCCCTGACCAATGAGGTACACTTGCTGTGCTGTCCTAAATGATGAGATGATTTCTTTTATTTCCTTTGAGAATAAGTGCATGAGAGCAATAAGTCTCAGTTCTTTTCAGAGGATGGACAATATAAGAATCTTCAAAGTTCATTTATAAATATCCTTTTAATTTAATACAGATACTGACTTGAGCAGAACTGTGGGCACCTACTCAGGGGTTTAGGGGCCTGAAGTGTCTTTGCATGCATGTGTGTTGAGGTGGCACTTGCTGATGATCTGCAGAGAGCTGCCAGATCACATGTGGCAGGCTCCTCCTCCTCGCTTTCCAGCTTTTTATTGCATCAAAAATGGTGTAAAATGCATACTTCTTCATATAAACAAGTGTTTGAGTTGCTATGATTGGCTGTTAAATGGAACGTGAGTTGTCCATAATATCTCTCCTTTACGATGTGGTTCACATTATGGAAACAAAGTTAGAACCCCTGATTTAACTGAGCGAGTCAAAGGGTAATTCAAAACATGAAAAGCTAGAATTGCTCAAGATAGTTAAGTCCGAGGCAGACTGTGAAGAGCTACAAAAGGATCTCTCAAAACTGGGTGACTGGGCAACAAAATGGCAGATGAAATTCAATGTTGATAAATGCAAAGTAACACACATTGGAAAACATAATCCAAACTATACATAGAAAATAATGGAGTCTAAATTGGCTGTTACTACTCAAGAAAGATTTTGGAGTCATTGTGGATAGTTCTCTGAAAACATCCACTCAATGTGCAGCAGCAGTCAAAAAAGCGAACAGAATGTTGGGGATCATTAAGAAAGGGATACATAATAAGACTGAAAATATCATGTTGCCTCTATATAAATCCATGGCAAGCCCACATCTTGAATACTGCGTGCAGATGTAGTTGCTCCATCTAAAAAAAGATATATTGGAATTGGAAAAGGTTCAGAAAAGGGCAACAAAAATGATTAGGGATATGGAATGGCTGCCACATGAGAGAGAGATTAATAAGACTGGGACGTTTCAGTTTAGAAAAGAGATGACTAAGGCAGGATATGATAGAGGTCTATAAAATCATGACTGGTGTGGAGAAAGTAAATAAGGAAGTGTTATTTACTCCTCATAACACTAGGGGTCACCAAATGAAATTAATAGGCAGCAGGTTTAAAACAAACATAAGGAAGTATTTTTTCTCACAATGCACAGTCAGTCTGTGGAACTCTTTGCCAGAGGATGTTGTGAAGGTCAAATCTATAACAACGTTCAAAAAATAACTCAAGTTCCTAGAGGATAGGTCCATCAATGGATATTAGCCAGGATGGACAGGGATCATGTCCCTAACCTCTGTTTGCCAGAAGCTGGGAATGGGTGACGGGGTGGATCACTTGATGATTACCTGTTCTGTTCATTCCCTCTGGGGAACCTGGCATTGGGCACTGTTGGAAGACAGGATACTGGGCTAGATGGACCTTTGGTCTGACCCAGTATGCCTGTTTTTATATTCTCTTACAGGTGTAATTCTAATAGAAGAATTCCGAAACAACTCATTAACTGCTATGGGGTTCCAAACTGCTCCCACTGAAGTTGATGGACTGAGCTTACAGTGTGCAAAACGCAGCAGACAAGGAATATCTTACACTTTTAAGGGAATGACTAGTGTGATTTACAGCTGGACTTACTGAGGTACTTTTAGTACTCCAGATGTCATTTCAAAGACAGAGCTGGTGATTTTATAGGATTCATTATAGTGTAATTATGCAGGAGTTTGAGGATTTATAATTAGAGTCGTGGACAAAATCTTGAGAGAGTAGGCTATGCCTTCTGAAAAATATGAAATAAGATACACAGCTGTCTTCAGAACTGAATAAAAAGAATAATGAATAATCCCACCCACCACTTCTTAAAATCTACACATGTAAGAGCCATCCTCCCTGACTCTAACCATCAAGGATGAATGAATTGTGACAGAATACTAGGAATTTGGTTACATCAATGATCCCACATTCAGCATCACATAGCACCTGCAAGTTGGTGGACTGATTTGTCCTTTATAGCACACACACGCACAAAATCATTATCAGGTGGTGCTCAAGCAGCTATCTGTATAGTCAGTACTTCTAAGGGCAGATGTAAAATGAACAAATAAAATCAGAAAGTTGCACCTAGATTTGCTTCCTGGTCTGAATATTGCATACACATCTAATTCTATGCATCACCTTCTACATCATATTGCATGCTCACTTGTTTTAGATATGCATATATCACAAAGGCTTTGAAAAACTAGTCCCTCATGCCTTAAATTGAAATATTGATCTTAAAGCCAACTCATGAGAGTAATTTCAGAAAGGTGAAGCTGATAGACAAGACTCTAAAAACAAAGGGGAAAAACAGCAGTGAAAGTAAACATGGTAAACAAATTAAAATCCTAGAACATTTAATTATTTCAAATATGCCTATGATAAAGAATATAATTTTTTTGATTGTAAAATGCTTGCTCTAATTAGTTTAGGCTTTTGCTTGATTTCAAATTACATGCAATTTTGAATGGTAACAGCCCTAAATTTGAATTTTTATTCCAAGAAGCTCTGAATAATGTAGCAAAGAGTTTGTTTGGCCTTTGACACCAATGGCACCAGAATTTCACCCCAAATATCAGCAATAATTATAGATATTTTTGTCCTAAATCTTCGATCAGTTAGCATACATCCTGCAATACTAAACTGTCCTTGGAGTAGAATGAGAGAGACAAGGTGGGTGAGAATATCTTTTATTGGACCAAAGGCAGTTGATGAAAGAGACCAGCTTTCAAGCTCCACAGAGAAAAGCTCTGTGGAGCTTGAAAGCTTGTCTCTTGTCCAACAGAAGTTTGTACAGTAAACTATTTCCTCACCCATTTTGGAACTAGGATATGAGAGATACAACATGGCTACACCACCATCACAAACAACTTGGAGTGGGATGGTGAACAGCTGGATTCCACTGTGTGACCGTCTAATGTGCAGTAAACTCAGTTAAAGGGAAGAATAGATTAAGACAACACAACTGTAGAAAAGGTAGCTCAATTTAATAGATGCACTCTCAACTTGGGTTTAAACTAAACAACCCAGAAATGGACCTGTGTAATGACCTGGAGAAACCTCCTCAAGTGCTTTTAAGCTGCTTTCTGTCCTACTTTTGTTGTGCATGCTCAGAAGTGGGTTTTGAAACATTGCCTAAGGTTAGATTACGTGCTTAACTTGAATCCTTAACTATGCTAGTAGTACTGGGCTAGTATTTTTCCAAGAAGAATCCACCAGCAATTTTTGTAGCTGATGCATGAATTTGGCTTTTCAAATGATTTTTTCCAAGAACTAATTCAGATTTGGAGTCATTGTAAACTTAATGTTACTGCCTATTATTATTAGGAGGAAGAAAAGCAGAAAGAAGAGGATAAAATAGCTTCTAAGTTTTTATATTTGGTGTATCTTTGTTCACTGAAAGAAAACTACAGCTATGCTATATGTGCTGTTTCTGGCACACTATTAATTAATTTAGCATTAGTTGATATACAAATAGCAGTATAAAATCTAGACATGTCAGGCTTGTAGGTATAATGCAGACCATTGTCAAGTGCATAGATTTAATTTTTTAAATTGTGTTCTGAGAGAGATTGCCATCTGCTATAGCCATGGATTTGCACAATATTTTGGATTGATGCTAGCTATGCTTTGGTATACACATTTGCATACCAATACTACAAATGTTTTTCCAGCTCACACAGATGCATTATGGCTAATTAATATTGGAAGAGCACTGAGCATATGGGGGGTGGGTGGGAGAGTGCACATGTGGGAGAGGGGTGGGGGGGCAGAAGGGACAGAGAAGAGGAAGGAACACAAGGGTTGTGGAGAGATTCCATTGAACTCAACTGGACTTAGGCATGTGCTTAAAGTAAAAAACATTACTTAAGTGCTGTCCTGAGCAGGATTGGATTTATTCACGTGCTTAACGGTTTTCCTGATCGAGGCCTGAGTTTGTCACGCAGCATGCAGAATGCAGGAGCCGACAGCAGGGGGAACCAGAGTAGATCAAATGAGGAAAGTCAGCTGCTTCTTCTGGAGATTTGTTCCTGTATCACTGCACTAATAAGAGATAAATAACTGCTACTGGTCCACCTGACATGCCTTCTTTCCTCTCCCCTCGCCTTCTCTACTGCAAACACACCTACCGTATTATACATGCTTGAAGTGGTTTCCATATACAGAGTTTATAGTTTGGTTGAATGGCTCAGCACCCCCACTATCCAAATTGTTCCAACACCCCTGACCATATAGTCTGGCTGGGGTATAAGTGAATGACTAGAAATGGCAGGCAGTGTGAGACTGGCTGGATTCCTTCACCGTTAATCTCTAAATTTTCAGTAATTTAGGTTTTTGAAAATATGACTTTTCTTTTTTAAAAGGTGCTTCTTTATTTGCAATTTTTTTGGCTCCATGGGTTGAGAGAGGCAGGTTTTTTTAACTTTAACATTAAGCAAACCACAACCTCTTCCATTTATCTAGTGCAGGGGTCGGCAACCTTTCAGAAGTGGTGTGCCGAGTCTTCATTTATTCACCCTAATTTAAGGTTTCGCGTGCCAGTAATACATTTTAACGTTTTTATAAGGTCTCTTTCTATAAGTCTATAATATATAACTAAACTATTGTTGTATGTAAAGTAAATAGGGTTTTTAAAATATTTAAGAAGCTTAATTTAAAATTAAATTAAAATGCAGAGCCCCCCGGACCAGTGGCCAGGACCCGGGTAGTGTGAGTGCCACTGAAAATCAGCTCGCGTGCCGCCTTCGGCACACGTGCCATAGGTTGCCTACCCCTGATCTAGTGTTTCCTACTCGTTAGTCACTACTACCCATTTGTATATCAGGGTGAAATTTTCATGGAGTCAGAGAGGGAGTGAACAGGAGAGTTTTATGTACAGTAACTCCTCACTTAACGTTGTAGTTATGTTCCTGAAAAATGCGACTTTAAGTGAAACGATGTTAAGCAAATCCAATTTCCCCATAAGAATGAATGTAAATGGGGGGGTTAGGTTCCAGGGAAATTTTTTTTTGCCATACAGTACAGTACTAGAGTTGGGAGGTGCCTCCGCCTTATCCCACACAGGCACAGCCCACTGGCACTGGAGACAATGAGGCAGGCAAGGAGGCTGAAGGTGCTGTAGGCTAGGAGAAGCATGTTGCGCAGCAGCAGCGGCAGCTTCCCCTACTCTGCAAGCACCAAGGGCAGGGGGCTCAACCCTCAGCCCACCCACACCCCGCCTTCCCCCAAGCTCCCACCCTTAACCCGCCTCTTCTTCCATCCCTCCTCCCCTTTTACCCCACACGCCGCATCCTCACTCCTCCCCTCTCCCTCCCCTGCCTCCTGCCCGTGGCAATCAGCTAGCTTGGAACGTTCAGGGGGCAGGAGGGAGGGGGGGGAGGAGCGAAGACTCAGCGCGCAGGCTCCCCCCTCCCTCCCCTGCCTCCTGCCCACAGCAATCAGCTGGCTTGCGGCATTCAGGAGGCAGGGGGAGCCTGTGCGCCAAGTCCTCGCTCCTCCCTCCTCCCACCTGAGCACCACAAGCCAGCTGATTGCCACGGGCAGGAGGCGGGGGGAGGAGGAGGAAGGCGCTGATCCGTGGGGTCTGCCGGCAGGCGGGAGGTGCTGGGGGGGCGTAGGGGAGCTGATAGGGGGGCTGCCAGCTGTGGACAAAGCAGGCAGCCAAACGACGTTATAGCGAAGCATTGCACAACTTTAAATGGAGCATGTTCTGTAATTGAGCAGGGACGTAAGATCGAAACAACGTTAAGCGAGAGGACGTTAAGTGGGGAGTTACTGTATTTTGGCTCATTATGACATTTGTCTCTGAAATAAATAGTTTTTGCTCTTGATTATTAATTATGCTTTATATTGATCTTTTTTCTTCTTCCCTACCAATAGGAATGGGTTGTTAAATGTCTTATTCTAAATATTTCTTTGTTGAATGTGAGATCTCAATGTACCTTCTTACTTTTAAATTGTTCTTTAATTTCGGAGAAACTTAAATTGCAGAAATATATTGCTGCAGAAGGTTTATGCAGAGGCTAAGAATTTCACCTGCCTGCCAAGAGGGTGGCTGATTAGGTTAATTATTCCTTAAGTTATATTTTTTTTTAAATAAAGAAGTGAAATTGGTCAGGGAGAGAATGTTTGTTTTAATGGAGTGTACCTTTAAACAGATGATTACAGATAGTGTTTACACCCTAACAGATCTAGCAATGATTTGTTAAAAGCCATTGAACAGATGATTATCCAGTAGTAGAAGGAGAGTGGTTGGAACACTATCTTGATGAAGCTTTAAACAGGTTAAATGAGGGTGTCTTGTATCACTTTAGATGGAATATATGGGCTCAAAGAGTCAACGGTGTTAACATAACCCAGTCACTGTTCAATGTTATACAGTTTTAAACTAGGTTTGGGGTGGTAATATATATTAAAGATACAGAAAAGAAAAAACAATTAAAGCATGTGAAATGTAAAGTATTAAATAAGGCTTTCATTTGAACAACCTCTCTTGTTCCCTTTCCCTTTAGCAGGAACAGAGCCTTTAGAAGGGAAAAAAACCCTTGTTTGATATAGGGTTGCCAGGTGTCTGTTTTTTGACTGGAACACCGGGTCGAAAAGGGACCCTGGCAGCTCCAGTCAGCACCAGTGACCGGGCCATTAAAAGTCCAGTTGACAGTGCAGGCAGGCTCCCTACCCGGCTCCCAGAAGTGGCGACATGTCCCTCCAGCTCCTAGGAATATGGGGGCTCTGTGCGCTGCCCCTGCCCTAAGTGCTGGCTCTGCAGCTCCCATTGGCTGGGAACCACAGCCAATGGGAGTTGCGGGGGCGATGCCTGTGGGCAGGGGCGATGCCTGTGGGCAGGGGCGATGCCTGTGGGCAGGGGCAGCGCACGGAGCCAGAGGGATATGCCGGCCTTTCTGGGAGCCGCCTGAGTTAAGTGCCGCCCGCACCACTCACCCCCTCCTGCACTCCAACCCCCTGCCCCAGTCCTGAGCCCCCTTCTGCACTCTGAACCCCTTGGCCCCAGCCTGGAATCCCCTCCTGCATCTAAATCCCTCATACCTGGCCCCACCCCAGAGCCTGCACCCGCAGCTAAAGTCCTCACCTCCCACCCCAACCCCCTGCCCTGAGCCCCCTCCTTCACTACAACCCCTCAACCCCAGGCCAGGGCCCCCTCCCATACCCTGAACCCCTCATTTCTGGCCCCATCCCAGAACCTTTACCCCCCAGCCAGAGCCCTCACCCCTTCCTTCACCCCAACCCCCTGCTCCAGCCTGGTGAAAATGAGCGAGTGAGAGAGGGAGGGGTAGAGTGAGCAACAGAGGGAAGGGGGATGGAATGAGCAGGGGCAGGGCCTCAGGGAAGGGGCGGGGCCTCGAGGAAGGGATGGTGCA
This sequence comes from Platysternon megacephalum, assembly GCA_003942145.1. Lineage (NCBI taxonomy): Eukaryota > Metazoa > Chordata > Testudines > Platysternidae > Platysternon > Platysternon megacephalum. The sequence continues at coordinate 4,836,450 of QXTE01000036.1, read as the reverse complement.
GGGGGTGGGCGAGGGTGTTTGGTTTTCTGTGATTAGAAAGTTGGCAACCCTAGTTTGGTAGCTAGATAGTATTAAAGATGGTAATAACTGTCCTGTTTGGAGAAAAGAGAAGTTAGTTGAGATAGGCTCAAGCTGCTGCTGTTAAAATCTGACCCTCCTTCCTTTAACGCAAAGCAAGAAAAACACACACAAAAGGGCGAGAGAAAAGAACAGCAAAGATAGAAAATGCAATTTCTTTCTCTGATGTTGACTCTCACTTGCTACCTCACTGCTGGAGAAACACACCAATTTTGCTCCTGTCTCACACGTTTGTTTACTAGGCAGGATCTTAACACAGCCCTTGTGTTGTATCAGTAAGCCTTTTTGTTTGGACTAATTCAGGCTCTCACTTTTGCACCTTTTCCTATCAACATTTGTTGTTACAGGTTATTGTGACATCTTATGAATTTACACTCACTTTTTAGAGTTGAGCTCACAATTAGGGTAAATTTGTAGGCCCAATATTCGCAACAGTGTCAAACAAAGGCCTGGTCTACACTACGATTTTAGTTCGAATTTAGCAGCGTTATAGCGAATTAACCTTGCACCCGTCCACACAACGAGGCCATTTAAGTCGATATAAAGGGCTCTTAAAATTGGTTTCTGTACTCCTCTCCGACGAGGGGAGTAGCGCTGATATCGGTATTGCCGGTTCGAATTAGGGTTAGTGTGGACGACATTCGATGGTATTGGCCTCCGGGAGCTATCCCACAGTGCACCATTGTGACCGCTCTGGACAGCAATCTAAACTCGGATGCTCTGGCCAGGTGGACAGGAAAAGCCCCGCGAACTTTTGAATTTCATTTCCTGTTAGCCCAGCGTGGAGAGCACAGGTGACCACACAGAGCTCATCAGCACAGGTAACCATGCAGTCCGAGAACCGAAAAAAGAGCACCAGCATGGACCACACGCGAGATACTGGATCTGATCGCTATATGGGGAGAGGATTCAGTGCTAGCCGAACTACGGTCCAAGAGACGAAATGCAAAAACTTTTGACAATCTTCAAGGGCATGATGGAGAGAGGCCACAATAGGGACTCATTTCAGTGCCGTGTTAAAGTGAAGGAGCTCCAACAAGTCTACCAGAAAACCAAGGAGGCAAACGGACGGTCCGGGGCAGAGCCGCAGACATGCCGCTTCTACGAGGAGCTGCATGCAATTCTGGGGGGGGGCCGCCACCACTACCCCACCCCTGACCGTGGATTCCGAGGAGGGGTTAATCTCATCCATGCATGAGGATTCTGCGGATGGGGAAGAGGAGGACGACAACGAGGACGAGCTTGTGGAGAGCACACAGCACTCCGTTCTCCCCAACAGCCAGGATCTTTTTCTCACCCTGACTGAAGTACCCTCCGAAGGCGGTATCGCAGACCCCCTGGAAGGGACCTCTGGTGAGTGTACCTTTGTAAATATCAAACATGGTTTAAAAACAAGCATTTAATGATTAATTTGCCCTGGGGACTTGGGATGCATTCGCGGCCAGTACAGCTACTGGAAAAGTCTGTTAACGTGTCTGGGGATGGAGCGGAAATCCTCCAGGGACATCTCCATGAAACTCTCCTGGAGGTACTCCAAAAGCTTTTGCAGAAGGTTTCTGGGCAGGGCAGCCTTATTCCGTCCTCCATGGTAGGACACTTGACCACGCCATGCTAGCAGCAAGTAATCTGGTATCATTGCATGACAAAGCTTGGCAGCGTATGGTCCCGGTGTTTGCTGGCATTCAAGCAACATCCGTTCTTTATCTTGCTGTGTTATCCTCAGGAGAGTGATATCGTTCATGGTAACCTGGTTGAAATACAGGAATGTAATTAAGAGGACAGAGGTGGCCCCGTTCCTACTGGGCTGTTTGCCTGTAGCTGAAAAGAAATCCTTCCCTGCAGTTAGCCAAGCGGGTATGGGGGAGTGGGTGGACAATGGCGCTGAGGTTTTTGCGTTTGGCTAGCAGGGATCTTCCCTGATACCAGCCACGTGGTGGGGGGAGGGGTAAAGCGATCATCCCACAGAATTGAATGGGTGGTGGTGGTGGGGGGGGGGAGGGTTGTTTTCTGCTGCTGCACGGTAACAGGAAAACCGCAGCACTTAATGGGCTTTGCTTGCTATGGGCAAGGAGGGCGCTGATTTAATGCAGAAGCCGAAAGACAATGGCTTACCATGGCTGCATACAAGCCGAATTCTGTTGCCCAGCCCTGCGTCTGTGATCTCTAACACCAAAGCCGCAGGCACTCAATATAACATGCAAAATGCGACCTTGTACTGAAATCACATGTGCTATGTAATGTGAATAGTGTTGTTCACCGTGAAAGAGTATAAGCATTGTTCTATAAAATGTATCTTTTTAAATTCTTCTCTCCTTTTTTCCCCTCCTCCTGCAGCTGCAAATTTTTCAAGCCTCCCTCCTCCATCCCGAAGGCTCTCCCAGATAAGGCGGCGAAAGAAATGCACGTGAGACGACATGTTCTCAGAAATCATGCAATCTACCTGTGATGAGAGAGCTCATTTGAATGAATGGAAGGACACGGTCTCAAAGTTCAGGAAAGATGCCAGTGACCGTGAGCACAAGAGGGACCAACGGGAGGAGAGAAGGGACCAACGGGAGGAGAGAAGGGACCAACGGGAGGAGAGGTGGCGGGATGCAACACTGGGGCTGCTGTGTGAGCAAACGGACATGCTCTGGTGTCTGGTGGAGCTTCAGGAACGGCAGCAGCAGGATCACAGAGTGCCGTTGCAGCCCCTGTATAACCGCCCTCCCCAAGTTCCATAGCCTCCTCACCCAGATGTGTAAGAACGCGGGGGGGGAGGGAGGGAGGAGGCTCCATGCACCCTGCCACTCCACCCCAGTGGACAGCCCAAGCAAAAGGCTGTCATTATTTTGAATTTTTTTAGTGACCTGTTCCTTCCCTCCTATCCTCCTCCCAAACCCCACCCGGACTACCTTGTCAGTTCCCTCCCTATGTTTATTACCCGTTAATAAAGAATGCATGAGTTCTAAACGATACTGACTTTATTTCTTTCAAAGCAAGCTGTGATCGAAGGGGGGGAGGGTGGGTTGCTTACAGGGAATGAGACAATCAAGGGGGCGGGTTTTCATCAGGGACAAACAGAACTTTCACACAGGAGCCTGGCTAGCCATGAAACTTGTTTTCAAAGCTTCTCTGATCGATCTGCTTCCCGGTGTGCTCTTCTAATCGCCCTGGTGTCTGGCTGCGCGTAATCAGTGGCCAGACGGTTTGCCTCAGCCTCCCACCCCGCCATAAAGGTCTCCCCCTTACTCTCAGAGATTGTGGAGCACACAGCAAGCAGCAATAGCAATGGGAATGTTGGTTTGGCTGAGGTCTGAGCGAGTCAGTAACGAGCGCCAGCGACCCTTTAAACGTCCAAATGCACATTCTACCACCATTCTGCACTTGCTCAGCCTGTAGTTGAACAGCTCCTGACTACTGTCCAGGCTGCCTGTGTATGGCTTCATGAGCCATGGCATTAAGGGGTAGGCTGGGTCCCCAAGGATAACGATAGGCATCTCAACATCCCCAATGGTTATTTTCTGGTCTGGGAAGTAAATGCCTTGCTGCAGCCATTTAAACAGACTAGTGTTCCTGAAGACGCGAGCGTCATGAACCCTTCCCGGCCATCCCACGTTGATGTTGGTGAAACGTCCCTTGTGATCCACCATTGCTTGCAGCACCATTGAAAAGTACCCCTTGCGGTTTATGTACTGGCTGCCCTGGTGCTCCGGTGCCAAGATCGGGATATGGGTTCCATCTATCGCCCCACCACAGTTAGGGAATCCCATTGCAGCAAAGCCATCCACTATGAGCTGCACATTTCCCAGAGTCACTACCTTTGGTAGCAGCAGCTCAGCGATTGCTTTGGCTACTTGCATCACAGCAGCCCCCACAGTAGATTTTCCCACTCCGAACTGATTACCGACTGACCGGTAGCTGTCTGGTGTTGCAAGCTTCCACAGGGCTATCGCCACTCGCTTCTCAACTGTGAGGGCTGCTCTCATCTTGGTATTCTGGCGCTTCAGGGCAGGGGAAAGCAAGTCACAAAGTTCCATGAAAGTGCCCTTACGCATACGAAAGTTTCGCAGCCACTGGGAATCGTCCCACACCTGCAACACTATGCGGTCCCACCAGTCTGTGCTTGTTTCCCGGGCCCAGAATCGGCGTTCCACAGCGAGAAGCTGCCCCATTAACAACATGATCTCCAAAGCGCCGGGGCCCGTGGCGCGAGACAATTCTCTGTCCATGTCCATGTCCTCATCACTCTCGTCGCCGCGCTGCCGTAGCCGCCTCCTCCTCGCCTGGCTTTTCTGGTCCTGGTTCAGCATAAACTGCACGATAATGCGCGAGGTGTTTACAATGTTCATGACTGCTGTCTTGAGCTGAGCGGGCTCCATGCTTGCCGAGGTATGGCGTCTGCACAGTTCACCAAGGAAAAAAGGCGCGAAACGGTTGTCTGCCATTGCTTTCACGGAGGGAGGGGGAGGATGTTCCCAGAACCGCCCGCGACAATGTTTTTTGTCCCATCAGGCATTGGGATCTCAACCCAGAATTCCAATGGGCGGGGGAGACTGCAGGAACTATGGGATAGCTATGGGATAGCTACCCACAGTGCAACGCTCCGGAATTCGACGCTAGTCTCGGTACATGGACGCGCACCGCCAAATTAATCTGCTTAGTGTGGCCGCGTGCACTCGAATTTATACAATCGGTTTCAAAAAATCGAATTCCGTAAATTCGGAGTAATCCCGTAGTGTAGACGTACCCAAAGAGATGTCTCCAAGAACCGAGTCTGGTTTAAAGCTAAAAATAGGTTAGTAATTACATTTCTTCCCTTAAAACCCCCCCACCCTTTAGATTCACTCATATTTTTGTACTAGCTGCTGTTACTTAGCTTTTTCTATAGTCCCTACCCTATTTGATAGGCTGGTTGGAGATATATTGATCTCAGATCATGTGCCCGTTTCTATCCTTCTAAACAGTGCTTAATTTGTAATGAAAGAGATTCAGGGGCTCAAGCAATTAGATGCCGAGGCTTAAGCAATTTTTTAATTTTCATAACTGATGCGGCAAGCCCAGAGGTGCCGGGGCTATGAACTGCCAAGTGTAGGGATGCTGGGGCTAAGCCCTGGCAAGCCATGGCACAAATTAAGCACTGCCTCTAAAGATGAACTGTCAGGCCTTGAGGGCCTCTCCTTGATGATGAAATATGGTACTTACTCCATTACAGAACAGATAAGGGGCCATATTGTTCTCTCCTGTGATAAATCATGGGAGGGGACATTGTGTGAGGATTTTCACAAGGATTTCTTTGTGGAGATTCCCCTTAGTCATTCTGTCAGGAGTGACTTTTCGCTATGGAAAAGTAAACTTAGCAGATCCATCTGTGAGGCCAGGCCTATTCATGTGGATGCCTTAGCATGCCAAAGCGGCTGCCACCACTGGTCCCAGCTCCTCCCTACTTTCTAGCACTGCAGCTCCTATACAGCCATGTTGGGAGGACTCCCCTAACTGCAGCAGTGCCCAGGGACCCTACAAGGGTACACAGGAGAGGGAATACATTCTGGGGCTGTATTCATTTTTCAGCTAACACGATCCCTCTTCTCCCCGCACATGTTTTGCATGGGACAGGAGTTAAAGTTCAGGGTGTATCCCAAAGAATTATCTTGCTAACCCCTCCCCCAAATCATCTGGCTGGCCTTGCCTATAGTGAGGTGATGACTTTCAGTTATGCTTGGGGCAGGGCCGGCTCCAGGGTTTTTGCCGCCCCAGGCAGCCAAAAACCAAAAAAAAAAAAAAAAAAGCTGCGATCGCGATCTGCGGCGGCAATTCGGCGGGAGGTCCTTCGCTCCGAGCGGGAGTGAGGGACCCTCTGCCGAATTGATGCCGAATAGCTGGACGTGCCGCCCCTCTCCAGAGTTGCCGCCCCAAGCACCTGCTTGCTAAGCTGGTGCCTGGAGCCGGCCCTGGCTTGGGGACACAGGGCAGCAAATATTGCTTCATGCTCCTTTGTGAACATTTTCACTGGCACTGCTAGGTAAAGTGTTTAGCTCTTTCTGAGGCTTGGGACTGAGCTGGCAGGTGCTCACTGTGGCAGCCGCTGAAGCACACAGAGCAACCCCTCACCATTGGTGTGCAGCTGGTGCAAAGGTGAACTTGCATCCTCCTCCATCTCCCTACCCCTCCTTTAGGTGTGCATGAGGGACACACCCTGCTGGCCCGTCCAGCAGTGCACCGAGAGGAGAGAGGGAGTAGAACTCACCATCTCTGTAGTCAATTGATGGTGCCTGCTCTAAGGTGGACAAGGTAGTCCACAGCCCTGCTGTTCACCAGGATACTTCACTGCTTCTGGAGACCCAAATTGTCATGAGGGTGAAAAATTCCAGTTGTGCCTGTAAGAAAATTGGGCTCCCTGTTATCAGACACAGCCTTTGCCATATCACCTATGCACTTGTAAGCTCCAGGCTTGGGCATCTAAATTCTCTGTACCTGGGTAGGAAACTAACAACTTTTTTTTTAAGTTACACTAGGTTTAGACACCACAGCCTATCTGTGGGGAAGATTATTTCACCAAGGGATTGCCAGATATATCAGTGACTTACTGAGGTGAAATATTTTAGAGGGAGACCCGGGTTAAATTTTGTCAGCATATTTATGTGCATATTTTATTTGGCAGCATATTTATATTTATATACATTAATGTTTAAAATTTCCTAAAACTGAATGCCTGACTTTAGTCTAAGGCTTGATCCTGGAAATGCTTGTACATGTGAGTAACTTTAATCACATAAGTAAACCTATTGAACTCCACATAAGAGACTGATAAATGGATTGAGGCTTAATCTTTTATTGAGGTTGATTTATACATTTAAATAAAAAATTCTAACATATATGCAGGAAGTTTAAATATTCGTAACTTTAAAAATACTTAAGTTTCTTTAAATGTCACTTGTTTTTCTTTCTTCAATTTCTATGTGCAACAGTGTCAGTTCCCCCTCATTTTTTTTTTTTACAGAACAGTTTTCCTTTGGAAAATGCTGTTTAGTTGAAACTGAAATGTCTTGTGGGAATGAATCGATTTTGACATTTTTATGGAAAAGTATCAGTGAATCAATTTGACGTTCTCATTTTGTATCAATAATGTTGAAACGTTAACATTTTGTTAATTTCATTTACATATTTATATCTTTATATTATATATTTAATATTTAAAAATATTTGATATTGCTTTGATATAATTAAAATGAAAAAAGTTTTTACTTATTGAAACAAAATGTTTAAATGTGATTTAAACGAAATGTTTTAAAATTGAAATTTTTCAGAATTTCCATTCCAAGAAAACTTTCAAAATTTTACTATTTGAAATAAAAACAAATGTTGAATGTCAGAACTTTACATTTTCCAACCATCTCTTTTACATGTAATCTTAAATCTACTGCTACTTTGGAAATAAATAAATTGTGAACCTTGGGAAATAATGTCTGTGCTTTTGGCCAGATGGCTTAGCAATTAGCTAATAAACATTATTTACAGGTCTTTCTAGACCAGGGGTAGGCAACCTATGGCACGGGTGCCGAAGGCGGCATGCGAGCTGATTTTTAGTGGCACTCACACTGCCCGGGTCCTGGCCACCGGTCCGGGGGGCTCTGCATTTTAATTTAATTTTAAATGAAGCTTTTTAAACATTTTAAAAACCTTATTTACTTTACATACAACAATAGTTTAGTTATATATTATAGACTTATAAAAAGAGACCTTCTAAAAACGTTAAAATGTATTACTGGCACGCGAAACCTTAAATCAGAGTGAATAAATGAAGACTCGGCACACCACTTCTGAAAGGTTGCCGACCCCTGTTCTAGACAATCCATAACGGTAGATTTAAAATGTATTAAAGCTAATGTTAAAAAAAATTATATAATACACAGGTTGAGAAAGGAGTGTCTGTACATCTGGATATAGTGCTAGATTATCCACAAATACAAAGTTTGTTTTTAAAAGTCATCTGATACACAGAGTACATAATCAGCAATAACCCAAATTTAGGTGAATAGATTTAACAATACAGTTTAGATATTAGAATCCGAATAGTAAACAAGGAAATAGACCAAGAAAGTCATGTCAGTGTTAGTTCCAATGGCAAGAGGAAACATCCCAAACCCCCAATGAATGTTTTCCAGCTGGCAAGAACAAAATCAGTAAGGAACAAACTATATTTGTAAAGTTATGACAGTGAATTATGATGCAAATTAAAAGGTTGACCATATCCTTTCAATATTAACAAAGTCAATTAACAAAGCTTCATTACAGAGTTGGCTTCTTCTTCTTCTGTCCATAAAGTAAACCATGGGAGAAATGAGGTGACCATTTAAAAACTCAGATAAAACAAAACATAGAGACAGCAAATGTGAGTAAGTTTGGGAATCAAGGTGGGGTTAAGTGAGCTCTAGATAATATGGCGCCACTGGGAATAGTTTCTCAGTTCTTTCTTTTGGTAGATAGCCTATCCCTACAGTGCTAGCTTTCTCTCTTGACAGATTTAACAGGTTAAATGTTTTGATCACACATTTCCTTTTTGTTTGATTAACAGCAAAATTGTAATGAGATCGTAACATAATGCGAATATATTGCTTTATTGGCCAGATATTCAACTTGAGTAAATGGACATTCAATAAATTCAGTGTAGCTATGTTCATTTACACCAGCTAAGAATTTGGATTAGTATATCCAAAACAGCTATCTCAGTCTATGATCCTGCATAGGCTTAATGACCTGGTACTAGTCATATACTTAAAATTAAATCTGTGCATATGTCTTTACAGGATCAGGACATTAGCTACTAGCTTATGCTGAGTTCTGGGCCCACAAGATGAGACAATTTCAAATTAACCACCAGAGGTTGCCCACATATTTCAGTGGATGTGAACACTTGGAAAGAAATGTGAATTACAAACTGTGGACCAAAATTTTAAAGAGCTGTCTTGTACAATTTCATTTGCCCACATTTTTGGGGGTGCAATCTTTGATGCTTATTTTTTTTTTCCAACTTAAAAAAATTCTTTCTCTGTAGAAGGATTGATTGAATCATCATTCAATCAGATTATTTGGGATATGACTGTAGAACTGGGCAGATTGGTTTACCTAGTAATATAAATTTATGCTAAACTCTCAGGGAACTGTTATAGCTAAAGCCGTGAAAGACTGCAGGCTATGAGCGAGTGGTAAACACAGTATTTTATTGGGAAGAGGTTGCAAATGTACTCAGCTGGGAAAATGATATTAAGGAGTTTATTTTTTCCCCATCTTAACTTATGGAATGAATCTGATGAGAAGAAAAGACACCAGGAATTTGGAACCTGCTGTATTTAGAAGGAATTTTTTCAATTATGCGTAGTTACCGCTGTTAACGTTCAGAGCTTGTGTATGGGGGGTGGAACTTCCCTACATTCAACATAGTATAACACAATGACTGCCATCCAAGCACCCCCTTGCAGCGGGGGAACCTCTGCCATGCCCCATCCCTGTTTTCCCCTTCAGGGCTCCTTAAACAACCCCCCCCACACACACACAGAGACCCTCTCATTAAGTCACAGCCCTTCAGGGGTCTAGTTTCTTTATTTACAAAGCTCCAAAAAAAAGCAAACACAAAATAAATCTTCCAGCCAGCTTTAAACTAGGCACAGCTTCTCCTCCCAGGGGTTCTGTCTCAGTTGGGTCGTCTCCCCAAGCCTCAACACCCTTCTTTAGGGGCTGCTATAGAAGACCATCTTGTCATATGGCTTCACTCTACAGTTCCCCTTCTAGCTCTACCCTCGCTGAGGGTCCTCTGACCCTCTATAGCCCAGGTGCAGCCCCTTTATCTGTCTCAGCTGGGAGCACCTGCTCTGGCACAGAGGCGCTGCACCTATTATTAACCACAGAGTCCAGCCACCCTGTGACATGTAGATACCAAAACTTCAGGTGGGATTACGATGTTTCCCTTCTATTGGCTCATTTATATCACTTAAGCACGGTCTTCTACATGTGGTGGTGCAGGCAGTATTGGAGCTTTGAGGTAAAGAAAGCTGGTTGCCTACTATTGCATCCCTGTGTAGATTGTAACTGTATCCCTATGCACAGCTGGGAGCAATTCTGTCCTTCCCAGAATTCAGGGGCTGGAATCCAGTCTGCCCTGGGCCACGCAGAAGGGAGGCTATAAGAGCTGGCAGCATGTGGACCTTTTTGTTTTGTGTATGTATCAAGTATATAAGATAAGGGGCCTAAAAATGCACAGAATGCAGTGTCCATCTGTTAAGCAGCAGACAGTGCTGTGAACACATTACATATTTTCTCCACTCTCTGCATGTTGCTGGGTCTTTATTGAATACAGAGTCCAGCTGAAGATCTCTGTCCTGATGTGAAAAGCTCTTCGTGGGATTGGCCTTACCTGAGAGATCCTCTACTCCTGTATTTTAATTCTTGAAGGTATGTGTCTAATCACCACAGTGATAGGTACAAGAGAAATTGGTAAATAAATGAATTGGGTAGAATCAGTACAGGCCAAGTCTATATTTTTTATATTACCACAAAAAGATGAATATCAGTATAATAGCTATGCTGGAATCTCATTAGAATGCATAAATACAATGCATAGTAAAACAACCTGGCTTAATAATATAAAAGAATAATTTTTATAGAGTTGTTGCAAATGATCAATTTTTATTTTTTTAATTATATAGTAGGTCTGAAATGTGATAGAACAATCTGCAGGCTTCCCATTTTATGACTGCCAGGTGGCATGTGTGGTAGTCAGCTTGACAGCTCTGCCTTATGGCTAGATGATTGCATTTTTATTTTGTAAAATATTGGCTTGATGAATGAAATTGTGAAAAGTGCTGTTTTTGCTAAGAGACAAGCTAATGTGTCTAGAAAGGTTCTTATTGTTGTTCCTTTGGCCTGGATGGTTTGCCAGTATTTGGGGCCTTCCAAGTTTGTTTCCATTAGGAGGAGAAATTGATGTGATGTCAGGTATATTGGTGCAATCCTGTTTATTTACAAAGAATGTAAACAGAGGCTTGTACCCCTTAATGCTGCAGGAACAAACAGCTGGCAGTGTCCTGCTCACAGCTTTCAAGCCTGCCTGTCCAGGGAGTGCTGTGCCCCAAGAAGCCCTGTCTCTCTGCTCCCTCTCAGGATATGTCTACACTGCAATTAAAACCCCGGGGCTGGTCCATGACACCTGACTTGGGCTCTCAGGGCTCAGGCTAAGGGGCTGTTTAATTGGTCTATAGACATTTGGGCTCTGGCTGGAGCCCAGTATCTAGGACCCTGTGAGATGGGAGGGTCCCAGAGCTCGGACTGCAGCTCAGTCCCAAATATCTACACAGCAATTTTTCAGCCCTGGAGTCTCAGCCCAAGTCATCTGTGTACATGTACCCTATGGGTATGTCTATGCTGCAATAAAAGACCTGCAGCATGGCTGTAGCTCATCCAACTCAATTGTCATGGGCTCTAAGATGCCGCACTGCGGGGTTTTTATTGCAGTGTAGACATACCCCATGTTTGCAATTAGGGAACCCCTCAGCCCACACAGGTTAGCATCTGATCAGGCTAACTCACTGCCTGAAGTTCTTTCCATTCAGCCTGAAAGAAGGGTGCTTAGCACATGCATCAGCTTTAACCAGGTCTGTGATCCTCTATAGATCAAAGACTCACTTGGTGGCAGCCATTAACATCTTCCATCACAACACCATCAGCTGCAAACATCACAGTCACCTCAGCATATGAAAGCATTCTTGAGCCAAATGGAATCCTCTCAGGTAAGCAGGGTGCCTGGAAAGGGTCCCATTGAATCTTCCCTCTCATGGTCACTTCAGATAAACAACACTGAGGCCATGTGTTCACTACTATAGCAACACAGCTATAGTGCCATAGCTATGCCAGCATAACCCTGTAGTGTAGAGGCAGCCTACAGTAACGGAAGGGATTTTCCATTGCAGTAGGAAAACCACCTCCCCGAGGAATGGTAACTAGGTTGTCGGAAGCATTCAAGCTCTGGGGGTTAGGTTGGCATAGTGACGGCACTCAGGAGTGTGTACTTTTCACACTCCTGAGTGTTGTAACTATGTTGACCTAACTTTTAAGTAGTAGTGTACACAAACCGGCTAGGGCCTAGGGAGGAACCAAGAGACATTTTATGGGAAAGTGAGACTAGTATGGGATGGACTGTGTTAAATTTGGAACTTGACTCATTTAAATGAGAGCAACACCAGCTAAGGGTCAACAACAAACTCTCTTTGCGCTGAATTGCTTTACTGCAGAAAGACTTGAAGTGGCTGATATTTGGAGTCTATTGTGTAAATAGAGCAATGTGGAACATTTAGATTAAAGGAGCTGATTACACCATCTCAATTTTCTCCATTTCTCCACTGGGTCCTAGTGCTGCACCATCCCTCTAGATCTCTGACCTGGATCCTCTGCTTTAACAATTTAAGAAAGATAGTCTAGGATCCATATGGCATTTGGTTAGGAGATCAGCTAGTCTGGGAGTGGAGATGGAATAATAAAATTTGGTTTTACTGGAATGATTTCAGACACAATTCTTACAACTTTTCAAATTATTCAGTTATAAACTCCCCAAATCCTATCATGGAAAAAACCTGTAGTAGAGCCAAAAAATGGAGCTGAATCAGAGCGAGTGTTGTTCCAGTAAGGACTCTATGGTAACTGGACTATCAAAAAAACAAAACCAAAAAACCCCAAACAACTCAAACAAAAAACACAGCCTTCTTTACAGTTCAAAATAATTAACTCTCAGAATACCAGAAACATCTATTTTTAAAAATCAACCGGAACTCTTGGTGCCCCTCTGTAGAGAAATGGGCAGTAATACATACAGAATACAGCTTTTACAACACCCTCAAGTGGGAGCAAAATGGACAATTCTCTAGTGCATTAAGTGAGTCAATTAAAACAATATTTTGCTTTTATTATGGCCATTCATCATGATTTAGTTAAGGGAAACAAAAGCAAAACAAAAAGCAATTGATGGCGTTAAGTGAGCATAAAAGTGCAATAAGAAGTGATTTCCCTCTCTCTCACAGCACTTCACTTTATGGAACCGAAGCATGTTGCCTTTTCTTGGCACAAAAATGATTCTTCTTTATTTTATGTAAAGCATTAGTACTTACAAACCCCAACTGATATCGGGACCCCATTGTGCAAGGCACTGGGATAAACCTACATTGAGTGTCTGTCCTGAAGAATTTACAATCTAAATAGATAAGATAGGCACACTATGAACAAAGGGGATGCAACATAAAAGCAGAAGATTGAGAACTGAGGCACAGAGATTAAGGATGGAGTTTAATACATGCCTAAGGGAGTTTCACTTGCTCAGGGTCACACAGGTAATCTGGAGTAGAGTTGGGTATTGAGAGTCCTAGGAATCCCAGTCTGGTGTCTTAACCACAAGGCTATCCTTCCTCCCCAGTCTGTATGTTCATGTCCTGTTAGTCTCTGTAAATTATTAGAAACATCATATTACATTTGCTTACAAATATATGAGTACTAGGAAATGAGCTCTGTTCTGTCAGAGATTACAGAGATACAAGTAAAATAATTTCCCTTTGAGAACCCGAAACTATATATCTCTCTTTGTCAAATTTTTCTCAGTTCTATTTTACAGAAAATTACTTCCAGCCAGTTTTACTGAGTAATTATCTCTCCATTTTAGTTATGTGGTATGAGATTTGAAAAGATGACCTTGCTCAGTCACATACTGTAATATGTATGGCTATTGAGTAGTTAACACGGTAACAGATAATTCCTGTTTGTGTCTTAATTTGCAACTTAAAATATTCCTCTGAATCACATGGAAACTCAAACCTGTCAGCATTAATGTCATCTCATTAGAACTGATCCTGCAGCTCTTGCTCAGAGAGAACTCAGACATCATTTGGCCTCATTTGTTCTTAACCCACCTCTCAGCCTTCATTCTCTAACTCCCCACCCCTTTTTTGGTTTCCTTTTTCCATAGGAGAAATGCTCAGCAGCCACTCAGATTTGTTCAAAAAGAAGGAGACAAATAACATGACTAAAAGTTACTGAAAAATAAAACTTTAGGAGTTCGGTAGACTGAGGCTGTTGAAGAAACAAAGTCCAAAATGGCCTTCGTAAACAGTACCAGTGTATCTGCTTCCTCTCTTGTACATGTAAAGTGAGCAGTGTCCGATCCAGGGCTAAATGGTCCTCCCTATAGCCTGTCATTCTTCTTGTTGTTTGTGCTCTTCCTTGATGAGTCCTATATCATCTGTTAGTGTTTATGCTCATGGAAGTGGAATTTGTGCACCTCCTGGTGTGATACTTCAGGGTCTACTTCAAATGTAGCTGATGAAAATGTAAATGTCTAATACTTCATTTTTAAAAAATATCACCTTGGGCCTTCTACACCAGTCAGGCCTGCATGTCTGAGTCCTGGTTGATTGTTTTGGCTTTTTTCCCCCTTCTGCTGCATTTGGAAATTCCAAAATGGATGTGGCTCCAGACCTCATGTGAGCAAGTAACAATTTCAACAGCGAACAGCAAGGAGATTGCATGACCTCTATACTTACACTGACCAGAGCACTGGGGAGCAGGGGGAAAGTGGGTCTGAGGGAGGTAGGGATAAGGTGTTAGATATTCATGAATCAAAATGATGTGTACAGTGGCCACATTTAGGATTTTCAGTTACTCCTGGATCCAGCCAGGAGTACTGTCTACTCAAGTGTGCTTAAGAGCTACATTAATTGGGACTGAGAGCAGGGGCAGCCATAAGGACCGTAGTTTTGAAGAAAGCCATATCTCTCACAGCCAGCTTTTAAAGCCTTATAATCTCCGCTGGTCACATAGATCTGGCAAACAGTGCCTGCTCCCTTCATCTGATTGTGTTCAGAGTAACAAAACACTGTACCCATTCTACAGGAGTTTCAGTGCTCTCTTCTCATAAATCACACCCATGCCCTTGCAGGATCAAAGACTTACTGAGCTCTGTAAGCCAACGGGAGAGTGGAAAACGGACAGTAGTGACCTCTGTACAAACCATTTGGTGTTTTTCTTTTTAAATTAAAATCTTTATTGGCCCAGTACCTGTACATAAACGAAAGTGGAGAAAATCTGGCAAAATTGTCATATAGTAGAGAAGTGCAGATTCATGCTGTTTGGAAAATAAGCAATATTCTTCATTTGTCCTTTAAAGCAAGATTTTGAAAGATTAGTGAATATTCAAAAGGGCAGTCGCTGCTGACATTATCCTAAACACTTCTGTGCATAAATTGCTTACATTTTTAAATGTTTTGCTAATTCATTGAAAGGATGCATTATTGTAGGAGCCCAGAGGGGTTGGGTAGTCGGGCTTGTAATAAATCAATGATAATGCACAAGATAGGGTAATTTGAGATAAACATGATTTCTCCATAATTACCAGTTAGGAATGTGTCTTAAACAGAACAAAGCTTGGTGAAGTGTAAATGCTTGCTTACAATGAAGCACTCTTTTTTGTTTAAAAGTAAATGAAATCCTCACCCACTATGCTGGTCAGTTTTCCTAACTTATCTTTGCATACCAAAGAAAACTCTAAATAATTGCAATCTTTTAAAAAAAACATTTGTAGGCTACATCTTGGAAGGGATCTTAAAAAGTATAATAAACATGGTACAATTCATCTTAACATTAATAATTCCCTAAAGGAGTTCATCAATTTAAGATGAGCATGGAAAATGTAAATTCAACACTCATAACTAAGCAATAGAAATATAACTGTAATGATACTCTCCATAACAGTTTGGAATAGGGGTCCTTATGCCCTGAATGGGGCTTGAGAATGCTTATGGATGAAATACAACAGAAAAAGGTTGAAGCAGTAAGGCCGTGTTGTCCCGTTTACACTTTGATGTTAATAAATTTCTGGAAATGTTAATGCTTTGAACACTGGCAGTGCTGACTACTGGTATGCTGACAGCATATGTTATTTGTAGTATGAAACAGAAGACTCAGGGTCCAGACTACTATAATTTGGGCTATAAAGGAATATATTTTCCTATTTTATGATTTTGCATCCTTATGGTATGCTGACTTTGTATGAATTTGTTATTATGGCCAAATAAAATAAAAAAAATATCTAGGAAACCCATGGTATTCTTTACCAGGTATGTAGTGTGTTCTTCTGTCTTAGGGTCTCTAAAACTTTTGCTGTCAAATCTGCGCATAAAGGATTGACATCTCTTTCTAGTACGTAGGCTAGGCACCAGAAAAGTAGAATAGTGCTAGTGGTTTCAAATTAATTTGATTCCTTGAACAGAAGAGGAGTAGGGACAGTAGGACAACAAAGGAAAAGTGGGGGGAAAGAAAGGCTGGGAAGAAGGGCTGAATGACTGTTGCTCCATAGCATTTTCCTCAGTGACTGTATCTTCTAAGCAAGCAATAACTGATAAACAGCCCTTCCTATTGGCTTCACCTGCCTGTTGTCCTTGCCTCATGCCTATGATCTGAATGTTGAACCATCCCAGGTTATTTTAACTGTCCATTGTTATCTCCAGAAGCTTTTTGTCTGAATTTAGTTTTAGTTGCCAAGTTTTCAAAGATTACAAAATTAGACAATTGCTAAACAAGTCTGAGATTTTTAACCTTCCCTTTTATACTTATGTGGGCCAATAAAGTAATTCTATTCAATTTTCAATGAAGTGTTCCAAATGTTTATTCTTTTGTGTCCATGTTTTTGATTTGGACATGCAGTACAGAAGGCTAAATTCCATAATTTTCTCTAGTGCAAGGGTCGGCAACCTATGGCACGCGTGCCAAAGACGGCCCGCGAGCCAATTTTGAATGGCACGCTGCTGCCTGCCGGAGTCCCGGCAGGCAGCAGCGTGCTGTTAAAAATCCTGCCCAGCCCAGCCCAGCCCACTCTTCTCCACCCTCCGCCCCCTCCCGCGGGGGCAAGGGGCAGAAGCTTGGTCCTGCCGGCTCCCCTGCCACTTCCCGCAGTGTGCTGGGTTCCTGCCCCTCCTCCTCCTCTCTGTCCCTCCCTCCCTGCTGGCCGATCAGCTGATGGCCCTTGTGAGGGAGGGGCTGGGGGAGGAGTGGAGTCAGCGTGCTCGCTGCTCCCGGTGGAGGCAGAGAAGTAGCGGAGGCAGGGCCTTGGGGAAGGGTGGTGGTGGAATAGGGGCATATCCCCTCCAGCCCCCTGCCATGAGCACCCC
The DNA here is from genome assembly GCA_003942145.1 of Platysternon megacephalum. NCBI lineage: Eukaryota > Metazoa > Chordata > Testudines > Platysternidae > Platysternon > Platysternon megacephalum. Next base: position 4,819,195 of record QXTE01000036.1, on the reverse strand, counting down.
ACGACCCCAGCCCTCTGCCCTGACCCCCCCTCACACACACCCAGACCTCTGCCCTGAGCCCTGCAGCCCCCCCCCCAGGCCCGTACCCTGAGCCCTGTGCCCCGCACACCCCCAGACCCCTGCCCTGAGCCCTGTACCCCCCTCACACACACCCAGCCCTCTGCCCTGAGCCCTGAAGCCCCACACACTCCCCAGGCCTGTGTCCTGAGCCCTGCAGACCCGCACACACCCCAGGCCCGTGCCCTGAGCCCTGTACCCCCCTCACACACACCCAGCCC